>JBAGKK010507983.1:0-14199 GCA_037177015.1 Euceroptres primus | reverse complement strand
TATATATATATATGCAGATGTAAAGCGTTATTCTTGCGAAAGAACTTTACTGAATAAAGCCTGGATAATAAATTCAAGAATAAAGCACTAAAGAGGGCAGTTCGTATATTAATGTATGCAAGGCGGCAAGTCGCTCATTTGCATCGCGATGTCACGTCATTGCGCTGTTAAAAGTTTAACTCTTACATCAAGTTTTTCAATTTTCAATAATAAAATGTGGATATGAACTCTCTTAAGCAATTATTATCTTGCTTATAAGAAATTTAAGTTATTGACAGAGAATAATATGTACAATTTGTACGATTCGCAAAATTACTATTTAATTTTTTCTCATTTCACTTCTTTACTCGTTAAACTGAAATACAATGCTTTTTTTATTGAAGAATTTTATACCCCAAAATAGGATAATTTTTACAAAAATCAATTAATCGGAGATGATCAAATTTATTTTACGCGTAAAAGGACTATTGTGAGATAACTATTATGTGATTTAAAAAAAAACTGTTAAGAATCCATTAAAAGAAATATTATCTGATAAGGTATGATACCTATCTTGATAGTTCTGAGTGAACAATACATCGCAAAAGATTGTAAAAAGTTAGAGACTCTGAAAAACGTAATTCCTTGAGAGTTTATATTTACTGAGCTCACTTTCTTCACCAGCATTCTCAACGTAGGAAAAAACTTCAGCTGCAGAAGATGAAAATGACAAACTAAAACCATAAAAAATAGTGAAACTAATTTTAAACTGTAATTCAAATCATTCTAAAAATTTATTTCCTCTACAGTGTTAGACATTTCTGTGGTAATTTTCAGAGACGTGAGACTGAAGCTTTATGCAGTTACCGTTTCTGAAATTTTAGTTACAGTTTGGTAAATTTCCGTTACAATTTGGCAAATTTAAGAAAAATTTAGGAAAATTCAGTTACAAGTAGGGGAAAGTTGCCTAAGACGAGCCCCCTCCTAAGACGGGCCACCCTTAATATTTTTGTACGAAAACATTATAGTCATACGTGCTCAGTAGAATTCTAGTTGTTTTGAAAGAGTTTTTTTCTGCATTGGAAGTAAATGAACAAAAACAGAAAGAAAAAATTATTTTTGCATATTAGAGAACGAACTTTTACCTGTTTTAGAAGTTGTGATTTAATAACTTCTAATGATTTGAAGGAGTAAGTTATTTTTTTTGGTAGATAATTTTGTAAATTTTGCAATTGGTACTAACGTTTTATTAATATTTATGCTGTTTAATAAAAATATTTTAAAAATTGTAATCATGTGAAATTCCTAAGACGAGCCCCAGCTAGGCTAGAAAAATGTAGGTTAAAGCGAAATCTGCTTTACCTACCAATCAGTTGTAACTTTACCTGAACCGCTAAACCTAACCTCTTTATTGCTTTTACATCATGAATAAGAAATTTTTAAAAATATGTTGCTTTTTTGATTTATATCAGTAAATTTTTGACTTAAGATGTTTAAAAGATAAGATTATGTTTAAAAGATTAAGATTTTTGACTTAAGATATTTAAAATTTTACAACTTTTCGTGAATATTTAGGCCTTGAACTTTGAACTTATTTTCTATTAGACCTTATTTAACGCTTATATTTAAATATACATATTTTTTTCAACATCCAGGTTCATTGCTATTTAAACAGTTTTTGAACTTGTAAGCGCATGAACTTTGTCAATCAAACATCAAACTATAGTGTCAATAATCGCTTTTGCTTCTGAAGTTCCTTAAAATCGAGAATTTTTGAAAAATATGGAAGGGGGCTCATTTTCGTTCAGTTAAAGTATGGTAAATTTCAATTACAATTTGGTAATTTTTAGATACGTTTTCTGAAAAGTATCTTAAGTTTTATAAAAATTTCTGTTACTTTTATAACAAAAAAGTTCCGGAAATTTACGAACATTTCTAACAGTGTAGTGTACGCACCCTTTCAACATTTAGATTAATTCAAGCTAAATTTATCAACAAACTTCGAAGTTTAATTTCAAAACTGCAGAACCTGCAAAGAATTTTGGAGGATTAAGCTGTTTATCTCTGTGTGAGTAAACACAAGATGGCGCGTTGACAATGACCCTCCCTACTTCTCATCTTTATCAGGTAAAACTTTTAATTAGTCTTCACGGCGGAAGGAACGCAGGGTGTTCATTACAAGTTTTAGTTAGGATATCATAATCATTTATTAGTACACCCTCTTCTGATACAGGCCAACAATTGTTCAAGGAAATAGCTTTTCTTTCGGAAACTTTTAATTCTTAACGAGATCGGCCTTAATGGTGTACAACATCTCAGCAATTCGTTAAGAAAAAAAAAGTCACGCACTAAAATCCTTTTTGTATGATCATAATCAATTTTTACAATCGAAGGTAACTGCGACAAAAGGTAAGAAAAAACTAATAAGCCGTTTACTCAAGGCTTAAAAATTAGTAATCTTTAGATTAAAAGTTTTCCAATTTAGAATTCAATTTAAAGAAAGATCTTCAATAAAATAAAAAACTTGGAGGATTGCATTGTGGTTTGCAATCAGTATTTCTCGTTTGAAAATTCGAGAAACGTAATTCTTGGGGCAATAAAAGCAATGTCGAATGAGCTGAGAGACTCCTTATTGGCGGTAAGCTTTTTTCAGGAAACGAAGCCTTGGAGAGTGAGCAGGTTAGTTGTAGGCAATAAATTTATCCCAGTCTGGCGTGTTACTCCTGGGTCTATTTCGTAGCAACGTGAACGAAAAATAGTACTAGGTTGCTGCTGCTATAGGAGGTTTAGATCTCATAGCCGAATCACTCTGGGGACCCTAACCTTATTCGCAAGATATTTATTCCCTTGAGTTTCCAAAATGTATACGATTATGTCAAGTAACTAGTTAAATCAAGCTATTATTTTCGAATCTTACAACTACTAAATAAGAGGGTGATGTCTAGCAATCAGGCCATTTGAAATTCCCGGGGTTTTCCCGGTTTTTCCCGACCAAATTTTTCATTTTTCCGACCAATTTTACATTTTTTATTTACAATAACGTATATATTATATGTATTTTCTTCGTGTGAAAGGTCCAAATAATAAAAACATCTTTTAGTATTAATAGGCAACGTTTCGAACTTTATCAATCCTAAGAGATGTTTTTATTAATTGGACCTTTCACACGAAAAAAAAAATACATATAAAATTGACAAAAGGTCGAAACTGAAGAATATGGATATAAACGTATATATAATCCTAGATAAGTTATAATTTTTCACGAAATAAACACATTAGCATTTTTCCCTTATCCTAAACATTAAATTATACACTTTTTTACATTTTTGCAAAAATAAAAGTTAATGTTCATTTTTGCAGTACCGTTCAGTAATAATGAGGGTACTTGCTTTTTGTGAGATGCATAAGTTCTCATAATTTTTATAACCAATAATAATGAACTATTACCTATTAAATATTTATTAATTAACTATTAATTATTTAGCCAATATTATTAGTCTGTCTTGTATCGTCCGTTCGTAAACATCGTTAGCATTAAAATGTGAATTTTATTGAAAATATTGGAGACTCTCAAGTCTTTGATGCTCAAATAAAGAACTGATTTTTTATGGAACCGTTTTTTATGTAAATTTAAAAAAAAACATGTCTTGACAAAGGTAAGTACCGCAAAATTATTTGTTTGTAAAAATACTTCGTTATTCTGATGAATTTGGTACGAAATTGTTAGATATTTATATTTATTTAATACAATATTTCTTTTTTATTTATAGATTGTAAATTTCACTCTTGCAAAAGTCCCGCAGTGTGGTCGAAACGCAAAGAAGCTTTAATAAAATAAATATATTTTTAACATACTTTATTTTCTCCTATTAATTAAATTATTTGACCGTAAGACCGAAAAAACCTTGCAATAATTATTAGATATTATTATCGGTCGAAAAAAGAAAAAAACAAATTCCTGATCCATCTCCTTGAGAATGGTTTTTTGATTAGTATAATTTTTATAAATTACAAGATAAATTTTTTTCCACTAAATAATACGAAAGCTACCAAAATTCCGCGTAAAATAAGCCCAAGGTGAAGTGATTTTGTTCACTCTGTAAGAAACTAATGCAAAAATTGTGCGTTTTTTGACTTTTATGAAAACTTACAATAACTTATGAAATAATTAACATTTTTTAATGCCCTTAATTTCGTTTTAAAGATAAATATCCATAGAATTTCATGAATGTATGAAGAGAACTCTCTAATTTCTTCTCTCGATTTTGCTAAAGATTGAACTTGAAACAAAAAACTTGTAAAATTTCAAATGAAGCGAAAACTCTGAAAAATTAATTTGATAAAAAAATGATTCTAAAAAAATGTATTAAAATATAATATAGGACCGAATCCATTTAAAATCATGTAGGTCGGCGAATGACATGTTCAGTATTGGCTTGCCAGTAAAATATGTTTTTGTTCATAGAAAATAAGGAAACACGTGTTTTTTAAAATTATGATAGCGACACTTTTTCATTTTTTACGAATATTTTTTTAATTTAAAGATTTTGTACGTGGAAAATAAGGAGATCCGTATTTTTGAAAATAAAAATAGTGACATTTTTACATTTTTAAAGAATATTTTAAAACTTTAAGGGCAAAATGAGTTTTTTTGGAAATTTTACTTAAACAACTTTGCCATTTTTGCAATTTTTGAGATATTAAGGTCTTTCTTGTTTCAGTTCATACAGTTTTTTGCATTCTTTCAAAATCTACAAAAAATATAATACACTCTCATAGTGATGAGAATGTAAAAATTCAAAAATAATAAAAAATGGTAAAGTTATTTCGATTTTTTGAAAAAAAATTTTAAAATGTTTTTAAAAACACCACCTTTTTTCCTTCTGACATTGTTAAGAATAATAGGTACTAATATAGTCTACTTAGCATAAATTTCTCATTTGGTACTTTTTTTTGTTTTTCGGAAAAAAAAATTAATTTCGATTTTTTGATCAAAACCTTGTCATTTTGCAATGTTTAAGATTTTAATGTTTTGCTTATTCCAGTTTGTCAAGTTTTTTTTCACTCTTTCGAAACCGGTGAAAAAAAACAAGAAAGAATCAAAAATGGTAAAGCTATTTTGATTTTTTGAAAAATTACAATACGAAATTTTATCAAAACAGCTACCTTTTTTTTGCTGAAAGTTTCAGGAGTGTTAGGTCTAAGTCTTTTTCTTCGCGGGAAAACGACGTCGATTCGTGTGATATTTTTTTTACTTCCGAGTATTTATTTACGTTTCGAGTTAACCGTTGAAATAACCCTGTCAAAAGTTGAATATAATTCTAGTTGTAATATTAGGTAGTGCCTGTTGCACTTTAGAGTTTTTAATGTTTTGGACAACTATCATGACTGCAAAAAGTGTTTTTTCAGAGGACAGATTAAAATGTCCAGATTGTAAAAAAAGGCATAAAAAGGTTTTGATAAAATTACGTGTTTTAATTTTTCAAAAAATCAAAATAGCTTTACCATTTTTATTCTTTCTTGGTTTTTCTCACTGGTTTCGAAAGAGCGAAAAAAACTTGACAAATTGGAACAAGAAAAACCTTAAAATCTCAAAAATTGCAAAAATGGCAAGGTTTTCAAGAAAATCGGAATTAATTTTTTTCTCCCGAAAAAAAATACCAAATGGGAAATTCATGGTAAGTAGAATATATTAGAACCTATTATTCCTAAATATTTTAGAGAAAAAAAAGGTGGGGGTTTTGAGAAAAACTATTTTTTATTGAAATTCATCTTGTTTTATTTTTTTCAAAAAATTGAAATAACTTTACCATTTTCTATTATTTTTTAATTTTCTGTGGATTTTGCAAGAGTGCAAAAAACTGTATAAACTGAAACAAGAAAAATCTTAATATCTTAGAAATTGCAAAAATGGCAAGGATTTTAGTGTAAAATTTCCAAAAAACTCATTTTATCCTAAAAATTTCCACGTGCAAAAACATATTTCATTGGCAAGCCAATCCTAGAAATGTAATCCGCCGGCCTGTATGCTTTGAAATGGATTCGGTCATAGACTGATTTTAAATATTTTTCTGTAAATAATTATATGTTATTGAAATTTTACAACTTTTCTGTGCCAACTTCAGTCTTTGGCGAAATCAGGGAAAAAATTTTAGAGTTTTCTTCATACATTCATGAAGTTGTATGGAGACTTAACTTTAAAATGAGCCTAAGGTCATTAAAAAATGTTATTTATTTCGTAATTTATTGCAGTTTTTAAGACAAATCGAAAAATGCACTATTTTTGTATTAGTTTTTTTCAGAATGAACAAAATCACTTCACCTTGGGCTTATTTTACGCATAATTTTGATAGCTGTCGTGTTATTTTGTGAAAAAAATTTTATCTCGTTGATTATAAAAACTATGAGAACTTATGCATCTCACAAAAAACAGTTGTCCTCATATTCCTGGCCGGTACTTTATATTCGAAATTTACTTTTTGCCATTTTACTTTTAGCCGTAAATAAAGTGAAAATAAGTAGATTTTACAATTAAATTAAAAAATTCCCGATCTGAAATAAAATTCCCGGTGTTTTCCCGGTTTTCTCCCGATCAAATCAAATTCCCGGGTACTTCTAGGTTTTTCCCGATTTCTGGTCCGCTAGAAACCCTGAATAAACAACTACTAGAAAAATACATAAAAAAGGGATTTGGAAAAAAACGTTTGAAAAAGGCATTTGGAAAAAAATGCTTGAAAAAGGCATTTGTAAAAAAATGCTTGAAAAAAGCATTCGAAAAAAAATGATTGAAAAAGGCACTTGGAAAAAAATGAATGTCATGAAAATAGTATGGTGTAAATTGCATTATAAAATAACCAGTAAAATATCTACCTCAACTGAAAAAATTGGAAAAGTACATGAGATTTTCGTCACAGTAAAAATAAAATTTGAAAAAATAACAAATATTTTTCTCTCTCAAAAGTATTTAATATTCCTATAACGATATGAAATCTGCACTGGGTTATACCAAAGATCATATGTGAGAGATAGTTCCAACGCCCAGTTAATATATTTTTTAAAGCGCGGTATTCGCGAAATTTATCGGTAAAATATTTCATATTCTTTTTAACTAGACATTTTTTCACAACTTCCAGGTTCATCCGCATGGCAAGCTTTCGCTCTGCAAAAATGAAATTTCCAATCAGTGATGTGGGCATTCGTTTGTTTGAGAGAGCAGCACTCAGGTTTTTCGCCCATTTGGACAAAGTTTTCAAGTATTCTCCAAAAGCTTCGCTTACTTTATTCTACGAAAGCAAGTCGTCCGGAAATCGTTTCTACTAGCTCGACTCCATTGTCTTTATTTATCCGCTCATTTTTCAATAACTCGGAGGTTTGCTTCCAGTTCGCTCGAATGAAAGCTCTTCGGATCGTGGAAAAGCTTCTTCGATCACAAGCATCCGGAGAAATGATTATTTTAATAAAAATATTATGTTCAACAAGGAACTTTACTCTTCTTATTTTGCATCAAATCGCATTTTTCACGCAAAAAACATCAATTTTGTTCTAATTTTAATTTTCAGATAAATATGCGAATTAGCATCACAGTAAATTATAAGGTATGAAGAAAATGCTGTCGATTATTTCGAGATTAATGTGAGATAAAAAAAATCTTTCAATGTACAACTTCACGTTGGTTCGTGTCAACTGTCAGTTGAAATTGATCGGATGAGGATTTTTTAAAGAACCGAGTCGTTAAAGCGCTGGAACTTTAATTAATCCAATCGGAGATCAAAATTATACCTCAGGATTTATTGTGATCTTTATTCCTTTTTCAAAAATTGCCCATAATAAGCTCCAGCCAAGCATCCGAGCGAGATATTTAAATACGTAAATGGTGTGCTTAATTAACGTCTGCATAAATACTGAGGATGAAATACAGAATGTATTCCACTCAATGAGTAAGGCTTTTGAGCTTACTTAAGAGAAATATGCAATTGCAGAAACTTTGTTTTTACCGGAATATTGGCGAAAATTTGTGTAAAAAATTGCAATGGATATAAAAGAATGAAATAACTTTTAATTATAAAAAATGGAATTGGTAATCCTTTGTGAAGATGAGGAAGAGTAAGAACTTGATCAATATACGAAATCAACAATACTCGTATTTTTTCTGTAAGAGAATTGTGAACTGTTCGTTTTTGCTATTCAAAAAAAACTGCAACGACACTATTAATAATGGGCGCCGCAACTCCATTGTTTTACAGCCTAAAGCTCGTCTTTGTGCTGCAGGCTAGGCCTCAGGATGAACTGATCCTCGGTTTGTTCTAAAATATGGGGTATCACTAGAACGGATACGTATTCGCTAGCCTCTGTGGATAAAACCGTTGAATACAAGAGATTTTCGCTTCGTGCGAAGTGTGAAAACGTTCGACCGAAACGAGGACGTCAAGAGGAAAACTGTAATGAGAATACGAGTGAATAAATAAACTAGGAAGAATTCTCTCGACCTTTATGTTTTTTGTCGAATTTAAAACCCAACCCCTTAAATCTCAGGGTAACAATGGAAAGAGGATTGCTTCTTCGTTAACCATGATTTAATCGCTTTCACCTGAACGAGTTGAATATTTTCATTAGTGATAGAAAAAAAATACGCCAGTCACCACTATTTAATGCCCAAGTGCACTCGAAATGAAGAAATCATTAAAGTAATGATCGCCACCGCATCTAGAATTCAAATGTTATATTACTTATAACAGAAAGAAAAATTTAATTATTTCATCTATGTATCTTCCTTAAATTCATAAGTATATTTAAGTGAAAAAGGATTTATTTATCCACTCCGCTCTTTACGTTAATCTGAACAAACGGATTAAGTTGTGTAATAGGTGGCGTCACTTCGCGGCCAATTAGCATCGTTACTGAGTGAGACGTGCGCGGAAAACGTAACCTCCACTTCCTTCGTCTCCGGTTTCTCCTTTAGAATTTTCCTTCCAGTTCCAGCTTCTCTTTGACCGACTAGCGCACCATTTGCTCGAGCAAAGCCTTAAGTTTTCCGTTTGTTTGTCACTCGGATTTTGGCTTCTGGCCAATTGCCATTCCCTGAGAAAAGGATGGCCCGACTGCCGAATTTAATTGTGCCAACGGTTTCTACATTGCAGATATTGTGTGCTAAGGTGTCCCTCGATTGGGTCGTGTTAAGCTTTCCAATAGACTTCATTGACAAATGAAAGATTTAGAGCACTAAGTACATTTCCTGTTCTATTCAGTGTTCCGTTTGTCCTTGAACAAGGTAATGAACTCTCTAAATGAGAATCAGTCAAAATTTTCACTGATTTCATGCAGTGACCCATTTCTAGTTCATTCATTAGTGATTTTTGACTGAATTTCAATCAATTTGACTGCATTTCAGTCAATTTGACTGCATTTCAGTCAATTTGACTGCATTTCAGTCAATTTGACTGAATTTCAGTCAATTTGAATATATTTGAATTGAATTGAATAATCAATTGAAAATATATTTCAGTCAATTTGACTGAATTTCAGTCAATTTCATTGAAATTCAGTCACAATTTCTATCTAATTCATCAGTAACTTTTTACTGAATTTCAGGCATTTTGACTGAATTTCAGTCCATTTGGCTGCATTTCAATCAATTTGACTGAATTTCAGTCAATTTCACTGAAATTCAGTCAAACTTCACTGATGAATTAGCTACACTGTTAGAAATGTTCGTAAATTTTCGGAATTTTCAGGTTAAAAAAGTTACAGAAAGTTTATAGAAATTTAAGGTACTTTCTAGAAACTGTGCTTGAAAATTACTAAAATGTAATTGAATTTTCATGAATTTTTCTTATATTTCAGTTACAGTAACTGAATTTTCCTAAATATATCTTAAATTCACCAAATTTTAACTTTAATTTACCAAACTGCAACTAAATCTGCAGTAACGTGTCATCGTATAAAGCTTCAGTTACCTGAACTTAAATTTTTTCTGTTACAGTTTCGAAATCTTAAGTTACGAGTTTCTGTATTTTCAGTTACAAGTTTCAGAATTTTCAGTTATAAATATCGTAAAATTACGAAACTGCAAGGGAATATTCAGTTACTTGTAACGGAATATTCAGTTACTTGTAACGGAATATTCAGTTACTTGTAACGAAATATTCAGTTACTTGTAACGGAATATTCAGTTACTTGTAACGAAATATTCAGTTACTTGTAACGGAATATTCAGTTACTTGTAACGGAATTTTTCTAAATTTATCTTAAATTTACCAAATTGTAAATGAAATTTACCAAACTGTAACTAAAATTTCAGAAGCGGTATTTGGATAAAGCTTTAGTCACCTGACTCTAAAAATTGCCATGGAAAACAGTGTAGAAATGAGTCACTTTATTTTTCATAGCTTTGATAATATTCGACAGTTTTATATTTTCAGTGTTACAAAAATTCGAAAACAATGGTCGGTAGATAAACAAACCTTTTCATCGAATCCTCACTCAATTTTTATGCCAGATTCCCTCAAACGATGAATTTTGCCCTTTAACCTCTCACAGATAAAAATCTATTCATTATAAAACATAGGGGAAACATAACTGGAAATTTATATTTGAAAATATTTTATTCTTAACGCTTGTTCTTTACACGTGTAAAATTTTCTAGAAAAAGTTAGTAAAAAATAAAAGAGATGTAGGTCCTCCACAAAATTCTCTTTTCTTACAGCACAATCTTTATATGCGCCTTTACTAACAAAAGAGGCGTGTTTAGAGAAAAGAAAAATGACTGTACAATGTGCCAGGCGTGCTTCCTTCGACGTGATATACACCGCTTAAGGGATCTCACTTATCCCGGTCTCCCCTATTTGCTTGCGAGCTACATACAGCCTGTATAACGAGTTTTATGAGTTGTGTAAGATAAGTGTGAGCTGGATGAGAGAGGAATGAGTTATAAAGCACGACATCGTGCACTTGTAGGGTAAATAAACTGATGCACGCTTTAAAACGATTATTTTTAATTCCCCTTAAGACTTTATGCACTATTCTTGCAAGCTTCTATTCTTTCATTGAAATCGACTAAAGTCAAGTATGTACCCCGTATTTCAAGTGAACCGCTCTTCTTTTAAGAAAATCGTTACTGCTGGATTCTTTCCGCTTATCGAAAACTTTTCCCTTCTTTTAGGAGTTTCTAGACAGTTCTGTTGAAAGAAAAAAAAACTTATCTATTTAAAAGAAAGAAAAGTAGATCGAAAATTTTTTAAATATTTACTGAAGCAGAACTTTCCGTCGCGTTTAGATATTCATTTTCTGTGGATAAATTTATAGTCCAGTCAAATTGTCGGAAAAAAGAGTCGAAATCCGGTATTAACTCACGAGCGCATTCTTTTTTCCTTAATTGCTTCAGTTTGGGCCACTAATATACCATCTGGTTTTACGACAAGAATTTTGGACCGGAACCAGGGCATATTTTTTGAGAAAGGTGCCAAAAATCACATATGCGTGGATTGTTGCACTCCTATGGATTTTAGCGAAAGAAAGGTGAAGAGATGAAAAAAAGTATATAAAATTCTAGGAAAATCGGAGCAAAAAATAATGTCCTAGCACAAATATTTTCCAAGATACAGAGTTTCGAAGAACCTTGTTTTTTTCGATTTTTGCCCAAAAATCGCTACTTTTTAAAAAACCATCTAGAATTTGTATAATCGATTGACCTACGCCAAAATGGTCTGCAGATGACTTAAAGTAGACATAATTATCTTTAGTTTAAAATAAAGAACAACCCTCTAGGTCCAATAGATCGCGAGCCACGACCTTTCAAAGATGACACATTTTTGCCTGTTTTTATGACCAAAAAACATGGGTTTAGTTTGTGTGAACGTTCCCTAATAAATCTACGTTTATGCTGCCAGAGGATAACTAAAAGTACATAAAATTCCACGTAAATTGAAAAAACAATGTTATATCTTCATAAACTTCGGAGCTATGAATTTTTGAAATTTTATGTTTTTTCACTGTTTTTTCAAAAAATGAAAAACACGTTTTCTTGATTATTTCTGCAATGCTGACGTGAAAATTACATTAGAATAAATGAAAGAGGACTCAATTCTGAAAACAAAAAAAAACGTGGTTCTAACTTAAATAGGTCAAAAGTTATGACCTCTCAAAGTTGACCCTCTCTGTCTTTTGTGAGTCAAACGTACTGAAAAATGTAATTTCACTCATGTTTTGACTAATACAATAAAATATAATGCACTGAATGATTGATAATGATCAATTAAACATTTCTTACAAATAAACTAATGATTATTTAAATAAATATTTTTTTTACAAATTAATTTGTCATTTTTTGCATATTTTTCATTCGTTTTTTCGCAGAAATTATTTCAAAATGGTTTATTCGTCACTTTTCCTGAGTAATGAAACATATTTATTATGAAATAAATGATTAAAAATTAAGTTTCACTTTTTCAGTACTTACAAAAAAAAAAGTCAATGAAAATTGCACACTAGGTGTGCATAACCAACTATGGTTATGATCCGATAGAGGGGAATTTACTCTAATGCGCAATATGTTGAAGATGTTTCCCTCCTTACTGTGCTTTAAATTCGATATCTGCATGAAAAATAGTCAAAATAACTTGAAAAATAGCTCATTCGAAACAGAATTTTCCAGAAAAAGTAATTATTATGACGAAGATTAATTGTCAGGTTCGGTAAAAAAGTTAATTAACAAATTGTCATTAAAAATTGAGGAAGCGCAAAAAATGAAAATCTAGATTTTCACGGTTTTCTATTCTAGTCAATATCTTCAGTAGTTCTATTTTAATTCACAAATGATCAGTTTGAAGCTTGTTCTATATAGATCAAGCCCATAAATTTTCATTAGCCTTCGATCATTTTTCTTTAAATGGAAGCAAATTGAATATAATTTGTCATATTTTATGTCTAAAATTGACTTAAAAATATTGATGTAACACGAATCGTATAAAAGAAATAATACGATGCTTTTTCCCTTGCGTAATAGAATTAATACTCCACTTTTAGATCATAACCATGATTTTATACCTATTGTGCAATCTTCATAGCCTTTTACGGATTCCCCTCTTGTGACACAGACTGTACGACTACTTTTGTCTCCTAAATTAATTGAAAATAGGTAAGTATTCATTATTTGTAAGTAAAACAGAAATTATTTTTGAAGCAATAAATGTTAACACTGAGTCCCTTTTTTCATAATTATTCTATTGTTTTTAAAAGGAACGGAAGATGCACAGTAAAAACGTATGCTTAAAATTATTACACCTTAAAATTAAATTAACTTAAATTCAGCAAAATTTGTCTGATTTTAAGGAAATCGTTCTGAATTTATAAGATTATAATGGATGAATTCCAGAATTTCATTATTATCCATGGATAATAATAAAGTTCGGAACAGTTGTTTTCATAATTTTTAGGATGTCTAGGATGACCTCTTTAAAAAAAGCGCCGAAAACTCTACCTTCTGTGTCGTTCTGAAACGAGATGTAGTATTGAAAAAAGTAAAATAAAAAAATGTTTATTATCCATTTTCCATCCCTTCTACAAAGAACAGAATAATTAAGTTAAACAGGATTCCTTCTTAACATTTATTGCTTAAAAAAATTTTTTGTTTTATTTATAAATAGTGAACACTTTCCTATTCTCAATTAATTTGGGAGACAAAAGTAGTCATAAGTGCTGAAAAAGTGAAAACTTAATTTTTTATAACATTTATTTGCTTATAAATATATTTCTTTACTCATGAGAAGTGACGAATAAACCATTTTGAATTAATTTATGCGAAAAAACGAATGAAAAGTGTAAAAAAAATGAAACATTAATCGGTAAAAAATTAATTAATTAAAATAATTATTATTTTATTTATAAGAAATGTTTAATTGATCATTAGTAACCATTCAGTGTATTATATTTTATTGTACACTGGAGCGTCGATTTAGGCCGCGTTTCGGGCATTGCCAGGCCTAAATGAACGCTACCTTGAGCGTCTCCGAACACAAACAGTCAGGGCCGTAAAAACCACTTTAAGTCAGAATAATATGAATTATCTGAATTATGTGTGAATTTAAATTTTTTACTGTAAAGGATGAAAATTTTTAAATGGCGATAAAAAATAATTTAAAAAAATTTCAACTTGTTTTTAAAAATAAATGTGAAAAATGCGCGGGAGTGTTCGAACTTATTTTTTAAAGTGATACTACATATTTA
>JBAGKK010507972.1:0-14199 GCA_037177015.1 Euceroptres primus | reverse complement strand
ACAACAACAAACCCACGTGCTACGTTGGTTTCTTCCTAGCGCTCACAAATTTAAAACTTTATTTGTTACTATTAAATAATAGACAACAAATTTAAATCCTAACTATTACTTGCCCAAATCACGGGTCTTTACAGCAAAGGTTAAGCGTAGGTAGGAGCTTCGGCAAGTTGCGGCGGAGCAGAACGCCCAAAAGCGTGTGGCCGGTTTGCTAGCTGGTAGCGAACTGAACTGGTCGCTGCTCGGGAGTAACGACGTCAGGTCGAACGTCGCAGCGCTACGCGCGGGACTAGCCGTAAATGCGGTCTACTGGAGCCTCATTGGTTGTCTGTTTTGAGGGCGCGCTTTTTCAAATTCATGCCACCCGAAACGTGCTTGAATCGTATTTATTTTAAGGGAAGAAATTATAGAATTCGAAGACTGGTAATTCTAGTTGCTTGTTTTCTTGAAGATAACAGCAGATCATAATTTAAATAATTACTTGTTGTAAGGATGACGATTAATGATCTAAAAGGTATTCTTCGATGACCAAGGACTTTGAATCAGGTTTGATTCAACAACGAATTTAGAAATAAAAGAACTTTATTTAATTGAGGTAACAGTATAAAAGGTAACAATGCGTTCGCTTTCGCGGTTGGCAAGACTCTGCTCTTCTCCCGCATTCTGTCTCGCTCGATAATGATCGACAAGGTTCGGTCAATTGCCGATCTTGCTACGGCGGTAAATTCAAGAATATAATCTTAAATCTATCTCTTACATTGTGTAACAAACTGGCATGGCAATTCCCGCCGAATCTATCACCTCCTACTTCTATCACTCAAGTCCAATCACCAATTCCATACCTTGCATAAATCCCTTCCGATACACCCTCTAAGCATCGACGAGCGGTACGACGGTCAAAATTAAAATCGCAGTTTAACGGGACTTCTGAATGAGTATGTAACTCTAAAAGAAGCTTGATATATCTTACCCATACCAGTTTCGACACGTGCCTTTGCTAAAAAATTGAAGCTTGCAGTTAAGTTTCCTCAGTGGACCATGCAAGATTTTTCGGGCAATAAGAAGAGCGTAAAATTAAATTATGTACTGAGGGAATTTTTTAAATTCGCGGCAGACGCAAATAGCGGAGTAAACTTCCTTCCGACGGAAGCCGTGTTCGGTGTTTGTATTAGAAGTGATTGGGGGATAATTTAATCTGCCTTGATTCGCCTTGTATCGAAGGTTAATTTATCGGTAAGATAATTGCTACCTAATCTCTACTCCAAGTTACAATCAAAGCTGAGCAAGCCCGTTGGCTGTGGTGTCAAGGGATCATGCCTAACCTAACCCGGCAATTTGAGTGCAAGGACGGCGGAACGTGTGCGCGAAATTGTTTCAAACACACAGAGACTATAGGTACAAAATTTCGTAACGACCAAGTTTTGAACAAGCCCATCTGGAATAGGACGACTCGAAGAGACCAATATCCTCTCTCGTTGCCAAATTCCTTCTTTCCTTGTTAATTTATTAAAAATTAAAGTTGCGCAAAATTACCCTTATTGCTCACACAAAAGGATTTACCATCGTGCTTTGCAGCACATGGTCAACCCCAGACTTCAATCTCTATTGCTTTTCAGAACGGATTTTGAATTCGATTCTTTATCCACTTGTGTCGGGAAACCTCGACACAAGTGCAGCCATGATCTTTATTTTGGAATGTATGACTCTCCATCAAAGTACGTATCACATTTCCCAGTTCAACGGTAAAAATCCCCCATTTAAGGATTTTTTTACATAACTTGGTAAACGGTGCAGTATACATCACAGATGCAACCGAATCGGGATTTATCAAGGCCGTGTTAAGTAAACTGAAAGGTCTAGCCCGCCAAAGCGTATGTGACAAATTTTTCAATAGAACCAACGAATTATTCGCGCACCTGCGGAAACGATTTGCACCTTCAAAAAAATACCAATGGTATTTCGAGGCTATTGTTAATTTGAGAATAAAGCAAACGGAAACCGTAAACGACTACAATGATAAGAAACAGGGACTCATAAGTGGCGCTCGACTCGCCTTAGAAGGAAAATATAGATTGTGCTCTAGAGGCGATTAGTAGGAGTTTACCTGAGGAAATGTCCACCTTTGTTGACACGAGAAACCCTAGGGATCTCAGTGAAGCTTGCGAGTATGCTCTCCACGTTGACAGGAGGCAAATGTACTCTGACCGATTAAGAGCTACTTCCCATCATATTTCTCGTGCCAAGGAAAGTATTCCCGAACGACCACGCTACCTTAGCCCCTTCTCTAGGCAACTAGATAGGCCGGATAAACCCGAAAAGCAAAAGCAGGTAGGAAATTCATTAGCCGCTAACTCAGTGATTGCTGCTAACATAGTGCACCCACAGCCTCCTGTCCAACAGTATCAACAAGAGGTTCCTATGCAGCAACACCAGCAACCTCCCATCCAACAATATCAACCTTTTGCTTAACAATATCCCGTACCGCAGCAAATTCTTACACAAAAATTCCAACAACCCCCAATCCCACAATACCAGCCGGCTGCCCTAGTGTATCAACCTGCTCAACCACAATATCAACCAACTCAGACCTATCAGCATCCCGCTCAAATCCCACCGTACCTTGCCCCCTCTCACACAATCCTGCCTAGAAAACTGTCCCAACGTTCTCAAAGTCAGGACAACCAGAGTTGGAGTAGCCAAAGAAGAAATACGGGAGGCATAACCCCTCCCCGGTCAGCCTCACCAGGCCCCTAAGGGAATTTAAACTCCCAACAGACTCATCGCTTCAACGCGGCACCGAGTCCAGCCCCTCAAGAGCGTCCCAAGAGCGTACACTTTGTGGAGAATTTCGTAAAGTATTTCGAGCAGGAGCAAGAGCAGAAGACTCACAAGTAGTTAAAATAGCCACCGTTGGTTTTAGGAACCCAAAGGCGAGTTTCCTCCCGGACTCAGGGTCGGATACAAAACTGATCAAATTACGCGCTTTGCTCCCAGAACTAACCCTAAAGATTTAAGATGCAACTACTATCATAGGGGTAACAAACCATCCTGTTAAGGCCCTTGGGACAATCGAACTTTCAATTCTGAATACTCCAGTAGAGTTTTTCGTGGTAAGTTTCACGTGGTAAGAAATAACTTTCCGATCTCCCCGGATGAGATCTTAGACCTCAGACAGGAGCAAGTTCAAATATCATTTAGGCATAATGCGCTAGTCACGGCATCAAATCCTGTTACCCCCATTCCATTTGTCGATGTGGAATCACGAGAAGCTAGACAATGACTCAAGTCCGAAGTGAAACCGCTTAAAAGTTTTTTAAGTTAAGGCTAGGACTAGGCAACCCATTCCAGTAAGTCTTATCAATTCAGAGCTCTCTCTATGTTATTTCCCCAGAGTAGATACGCCCGAAAGACTCTATTTAGGCGAAGCCGCGGTTTCTAGCAATAAGGGGATATGGCATGCTTACGCCATAAACACCACAGAGGAAGATATCGATTTGGAGCTCTCCCCACCGGAACTCATCCCCTTCGATTTCTGTAAATTTTATGATGAAGAATCTTCTGATTCTGAAACAGAAAATTGTCCACAAAATTTTGGAGACCCTTACTCCAACCGTGTTGAAAAACTAAAGCAAGCTTTACAAGTTTCGGTGGGCTCATGATTACCCAGATATCTTCCATCTAAATGGTGAGAAACTGACAAGCAACCATTTAATCCAACACAGGATCCCTATAACCAATGATAAGGTGATCCATAAGAAACAATATCGTGGTCCCTACAAGGCGTCTGAACAAATAAACGTTCAGGCTCAAAAGCAGCTCGATATCGGTATTATCGGTCCTTCCTTACAGTTCACCCTTACTGATCGTTCCAAAGAAACACGACGCGTCCGGGGAAAAGAAATGGAGGGTAGTCATCGACTATCAGGCCCTTAATGAGAAGGTAATTGGAAATGGATTCCCTTTGCTAAACAAAAATTCGATTTTTGACAGGCGTGGGTCTACTCAATATTTCACGGTGTTTGATTTGGCAAGTGGATTCCATCAAGTGGAAACACACCCCGATGATCATTAGAAGTCCTAGACGTTTTTTCAATCGGCTCAGAGAAGAAAATCTGAAACTCCAGCCTGATAAGTGCGATTTCCTGAGGAAAGTGGTAGCCTGTCTAAGCTATATTATTGGAAAGGGCGGTGTTAAGCCTAACCCGGCGAAGGTATCCGCGATCCTTTGTTACAAGAGTTAAACTTTACAAAACTTTGAAGTTAACAACCAATGCTTCGGAATATGAAATCGGAGCAATTCTCACCCAAGAAAGGGATGGAATGGACATGCTCGTTTCATACTTTTTCAAAATTATGGGCGCCTGCGAACAAAACTATCCTAATCTGAAAAGGAATGCTTTGAAATATTGTATGCGTTTGCGGATTATCGTCCCTATTTATATGGAAGCGAATTTATACTGGCGTGCGATTTTGAACCGATTGACTGGATGACCTATATTGAGAATCTTGGGCCAAGGCTACTAAGGTGTCGACTCAGACTCCAGGATTATCAATATAAGTTTGAGTGCAAACAAAGAAAATTAAATAGGAGCTTTGAAGCCCTATCATGTAATATTGTTCTTGATTCTGAACCCACTGAATCCTCAGAATTCTCCGAGTTCAGCGACTCAGACTATTCTATCCATTCCCCCTCACC
The DNA here is from genome assembly GCA_037177015.1 of Euceroptres primus. Lineage (NCBI taxonomy): Eukaryota > Metazoa > Arthropoda > Insecta > Hymenoptera > Figitidae > Euceroptres > Euceroptres primus. Next base: position 9,506 of record JBAGKK010507972.1, on the reverse strand, counting down.
CTCGACTCCTTCAGAAAATCCTATCGTGCCCATTTCTAAAGAAATCAGTAAAAAGGTTTTGCGCATCCAAAACCAATCAGCCTTAAAGTTCTGCAACTTCAAAAAAGGAAGCTACTGAAGAAGCTTCCTGAGAACACGACGATCTACGAAAAAAATTTCAAGTAACAGAAAAAGCGACCGAGCCCAGAAACAGTGCTCCACCATTCACAATAATATTGAAATCTTCCCTCCTCGCTTTCAAACCCTTGGTTTCCTCCTCTACATGACTCCTATACAGACATTTACATTGACGGTGCATGTAGCTACAATGGTAGTGGACAACCGAAGGCCGGAATACGAGTTTGGTTCGGGCCAAATCATCTCTTGTACGTTTCTCGTCCAACTACAGGTCGTCAGACTAATAACACGGTAGAAATCGAAGCAGGAATCGAAACAGCTTAAAGGGCTCACGAAGCGGGAATAAGAAAAAGAATGGATCCAACATTCGGAAGAAAACGATCGAAGGACCTACGAAAATAGGCCAGTCAAGATCGTCTCGCACGAAAAGGCGTGGATCACATGGTTCCTGCTGATTCCGCTACTGACGATGAAGTTCCGAAATGTCTTCTCCAGAAAGTAGTGGTCGATGTCCTTCCACAGCCTGTTGATTGCAGTGACAGCGACGAATTAGCTGAAGAACATTCCGAATCTAAAAAGGAAAGCAAGAAATTAAAAACATCTTCAGCGATCAATTCGAAGATTTGATGAATCGTTAAAGGATCATGGGATTGATCCTAAGGAACTTACCAATCTGACCTTAGCTTGGGATCACGAGGACCTCGAAGAGAAACACTGTCCAGTGTGTACCCACGTGTCGGAAGGAGAAACAGATGAAGAACTTCTCAAGGAACTGGAAGCCCTTGCCCCATGTCAGGACCATGACGATGACCTATTCTCTGAAAAGGTCAGAAAATTCCCAAAAAAATACAAACAACAAGTCTCTGAAAGGGAAGACGAACAAGTCCAACTGGAGATTCCAGAGTTCACCGAAGGACGACCTCTCATGTCACCAACACCCTTCAGGGAGAAATCATGTGTCGACCCTCCAGTCCAGAAAACACCCAAATTATCCGAAGCGCAACCTGGAATAAGGAGAAAAAGCACGGTTTGATTCAAGGATGTTCCGGAGTTAATGGAATCTCCCATATTGGGGACACAAACTCCCAGGCGATGTCTATTTTCCACACCTGGGCTATCAATAATGCCAGAAGCAAGATAGACATCCCTTTTTAACGTTAACCTAAACCAAGGAGGGGAACAAGGTGAGACACAGCCAAGAAGGAAACCGACGATGGAACCGCGCCGCCTACTACAACCGGGAACACATGAGACTGACGCAAATCACTCTCCCCCTACATACTCTAGTTCCCTCATTGACTTCTCACTACACTACATCGATTCCCCCTCTCCTCCTGCGGCCATTAAAGTCCCACTCGTTTCAAGGCGGGAACCAATAACAACCTGCATCGGTCAACACAATGATGACCGCCAATGGTCAGAACCATTGACATATTGCCGGGATAACTACGCACATTTTATTTCGCAAGATTGTGAACCTAAAAATGAGATCGACAAACTCCTTGTGGCTACCGAGAGTCTTGACCTTCAAGATCTTTGGGAATTCCGACCAAAGAAGGAACAAGTTCTAGTTCTAGTCATCAGGTTTACGCTCGGAGAGAAGTCAGGGCAAATAAATTCGACAAACGAGCAGACGGACCCTATACCGACGTCGGGTTCACTGAAAACAATAATGTGACCCTGTAAACCGAAACAAGGGAAAGATTGTCCAAACGCATGGATAAATTAATGGTTGCACATTGTTGAGGTTACCCGAAGCTAGTGGAATCCTGAAGCACAATATACGTGATTAAAATCTAAGGGGGGGGGTCAAGTACAACTTTCCCTCATAAAGATTTGGAAAACGTATATTCTGTTTCGTTCCCCTAAACATTGTAAAAAAAAATCTAACGTCCTTTCTTTCTAGGAAAAATTACAGAGATGATGAGCTGTGTTTGGATACTATTCTTGTTGCTCCCCTGAAGTTCCACGGGAAAGCTGGTGGGGCCACCCAGAGGGTCACCCCATTTAAAACTAGCAACGACCTCTATTATGAGTATCGGGGTCCGATGGACGCAATAGTCAACACTTGGAGAGTGGCTATTTTTTGAACGTATACAGCCTGCACTCGTTCCTATATGCCTGCAAAAATCGTCTTGAGATGCTTCCCACTCATTATCCACCAGGGTACGAAGCTGACTGCCATCAGGTCATAGAGAACTATGACCTTGTAGATAAACTCACCACCGCTGTTAATATACAACTGAAAATTGCCTGAGAAGAAGAAGAACTGAAAAGACTAATCCTTCAGACTCTCCCGTCCAAGGTACCTCGAGGAATGAGAATCAGGAGAAATACCCTTTTATTGGGTTTCCTCGGTGGACTGATTGGACCTGTGGCCGGCTTACTAACTTACGAAGATGGGGAATAAATCGATGCTAGGATAAAGGAGCTCAATTCAGCCCAGGTCAACATTTCCCATCTACTGGGCCAACAAACTCATGTGATTCGGGCTCAACTAGAAGGAATCCATCAACACACAAGGGCTCAAAATTAAGAAATGAACAGGTATCAAGGCCAATTTGCTGAGGTTATGAAGAGACTACACTACTTCGAGACTCGGTTTCTCAAGCAGAACATCACGATCATTCTGACCCGAGTATTACGAGCTACAGAAATCGGACTGAAAAAATATGCCCGTTCTGCAGGTCAAATCCTTGAAGCAATCCGCATGACCAGAAGAAGAGAACTTCATCCCTCGTTGTTAACGAGGGCACAATTCCAACCCATCTTCAGGGATATACAAGACCATCTTCCGAAACTGGATCTTCCCATCCAAGGACCAAAGGTTTCCATTGAAGAATTAGCACAAATCTTTACCATAACGATAACCCACGAAAAAAGGAAACTAAAGGTCTTTCTAGATGTTCCGTTAATCGAGAAATCGAGCTATTATGTTTATAAAATGCGCCCACTTTCTGTACCTTAACCCACCTTGCAAAATAGCCCAGGAAGGGCTTACATTTCTTCGGAGTTTGACTATATCTCGGTAGGAGAATCGTACAGGACCTATAGCTTGCCGAAGGAAGAAGATATCAAAACATGCAGGGAGCTCCACGGAAAATACTTGTGATCAAGGACAGTACCCAAGTTCGATCCTGCAATATCAAGATCATCTACCAGAATCAACCCTGTTGGACTAAAACATTGGGCGGATGGCTCTACTCTCAACAACCAGAGATATATCTGCAAGGGTTAGATGTTTCTTCAAACCAGATGTAAACCTCCAACTCTCTGAAGTAGGATTGATACAGCTAGCCAATGGTTTTGAGTTCTTAGCGGAGACTGCCACCCTTCCAGCTTCAACGACACTAAGGGGATACACGGAAGCCATCTATGAACCCAATGTACATTTTTGGACTTGGCCAAGCTGTCGCCAATACTAACGCACGTCAATTAACCTACACCATTACCAGAGCAAACTTCTCGATCCAGTAACAGAAAATTTCCTGAAGGCGGATGAGCTTTTAAAAACAATGCTAGAACCCTTGATGAGTTTGAGAAAAAGCTGTATAAAATCAGCTACCAGCGCAAATCTCGAGGAAAGCAAACTTTCCTGATCCATGGATCATATGTCGGAGTTAGAGTTGTTATCATCGGACTATTGATATACTTGCTCCGCTCAAAAATCTGGACAGAGATATTAATGATGGGACAATACCTCTACCAAAGGTCAAGTTCTACCTTGAGAATAAACTCCGAGCCCCGTCCAACTCCAACAGCAAGAGTCATGGCACAAGAAAACATCACCGAAGATCTACCCGAAAGACAAGAAGTTATGAATTTGGAACAGTTAAGAATAACTCTGACTCGTGCATCTTGTACCACGGGTACTGTAGATAATGATATTGCCTTCTTCACGAATGCTCAAAGGCCGGTAGTCCAATTACCAAAACAGACGTTACACCCTGTAGACAGCTAGCTCAGAAACTGTTAATTTCCAAGTCATGATTGTAGTGCTACGATTACTATAGGGTACTGCGGATTTAAGTTGAAAGAATAATAAAAAAGAGAAAATAATATTAAATATATATTATTGATTATGTATTTTGTAACGCCGTATTTTCTCGCTGGCGTTACATGTCACGTAAAGTCAAGTTAATAGGTAAAAGTGAGAGGCTACAGGCTCGAATAAACTTAAATTTGAGTACTGGATAACTCAGTTGACAGATTGGGTGCTTGAACCCTGAGGACCTGTCAACTAACATAATTAATTGCTTAATTTTATTTAGCTCATCTTACAGGTCGGGCATTATGTGCCTTGACGACCTGTCAACGAGGAAATTTTGTAGATTTTGGTTCATTTTAAAATCACAGTATTTGTTCCCTGTTTTGAGGTTAGGTCTCTCTGTAGGGACTCGAAAATCAACCAGAGTCAAACCTTTATTTTTCAATTCACACCACTGACTCTTGTCCTTATTTTCATGCACTTCTCACGAGAGCATGAGAGCCTCAGGCTCCCTTCAGAAGCGGATCTGCCCAGGTAATCCACGGCTGTCAAGTCAACAAGGCGGTGCCACTGCCACTCTCAAACTTCACGAGCAGGCCGCTGCCGGTGGCCTCACACTCGATCATCGTTGGAGGAGTAGAAAAATCTCACCCACGCATACACCATGGATGTGAGTTCCATAGTGTTCAAGCACGTGGATGAGGGATCAAGAAATCAATCTCTTTTGATTGAATGCACCGGCGTGCGAGCTGTCACTGACAGCAGCAAACGACAGGCTGCAGGTTCTGCTGTAGTAGGGCGCGACCTTACCATTCCGCAATAATTGTACCGACTACGAGTCTTTATTTTACTTATATTTCATTCGCTGAATGGATATTGTTGCGATAATGAACGCACCGCGCGTTACTGTAGACGTTACTGTAAAACTTGCCTTTTAGATCAATTGACGTTAAGGGAAATACTGCGTTTCAACGACGATGCACTCGTGTATCCGTGGGTGCTACAGAGACGGACACCGCATTTGTGAATGTAACTAGCTCTCCTTGGTGAAATTTCGACTTGTAAAAGTTCGTTTCCTGTCAAGCTCTTCCAGCGGAGATTGCACTTAGCATTCTCGCTCTCTTTCCCTCTCGAGTCAACCGGTCGTAATTTGTCGACCATAGTTTTAAATCACGTAAAATTTAGAGTCAATGGTTAATGTCAATTCATGCGTATTAAGTTAACCTAATTTCGTCCCTGGCGTGGTCTGTCACGACCAGATCGCCATTTTTGATGGCGTGGTCCTCATGCCACGTTGCGTTAAATCTTGTTCCTAAATCTCTAATATGGTCTATTTGTATTTTGGCGGTTTCTTCCAAACCTTACTACTTTTCATGTAAAATATACTTGATTCTTGAAAAGTGTGGTGTGATCAATTAGTGTTGCTCCTTACCCCCCCCCCCCCCCCACCACCAACTCTCCGCGGTCTGAGCTTGGCCTAAAAGTGAACTGTCTCTTTCTTGGGAATTATTCCAATCAAGTTTCTAAGATTACTCAATTATTCTTAAAAAAGGATCAGTTAACGTCAAAAGTCCGTTTCATCAAACAAGTTTATCCTAAAACGTGATATTGTGTAAGGACCTATTTAATTGTATGGAAATAACCACAATAATATAAAACCACATAAATCTGGTTTAAAAAGTGATTGCTGACGAAATTATTATTACTGAAACAAAACGGATTCATTCTCCCTAGAAACTCGGGCGTTTCCGCTCTCTTACTAGATTCACACATTACGCAACTTCTTAAATGCTTATTTTCTAAATCTTCTAATATATATCTTTGAATCTCCAGCAATCTGTTGAAAGCCCTTGATGAAAATTGTTGCATGACAAAATCAAGAAACGTATTCAGAATTTATTAATGGTTTTTTTAAACTTTTTTTTTATTCAACGTGAGATTTCACAATCCCAGCCCAGAGAATGAATTAAATATATATTTCAACATTCATTTTAAATCAATAATATCGTAATTACATTAAACAATAAATAATGTTAACTTTCTGAAAAGAATCTTTTTCCATTTTCATTAACCTAATTTTTTTTTAAATTATTCTTTTCAAGCAAAACGACTAACTTCATTCAAGATATCATAAAACAGTCATAGGACGCGATGATCTTACAAAGATGCACGATTCTCGAAAATTTTGTGGACTGTGTTAATTGCGGAATTTATTTACATTTTTGGCAGCTTCTCACATAAATACATTATAAAAATTACATCGAAATTTACTTGGTTTACGGTGATAACAAACATGCAAAACAAAAGTTAAAGACATACCCTCTTTCTTCCAGGCGACTAGGGATAGCGCAATTCCTTTCAACGTGGACACACAAGTCACAAATCGTGCACCCGCGAAACCATCGCCAAATTGTTCCTCTGTGTTTGGACACTTTTTTGTTAAGTAGTTTTCTTTTCCGGCACTGCGCTTGTAACTGTTTGCACTGTTGTTGTTCACACCTATTTTCACTTCACTGATCTTCCTGTCACACTTACTCTCCTCACTTGTATTTGTATTGGTAGGCAGGGGAGACCGTGAGCCCCCCTCCCTGGCGCTTAGATTTAGAAGTCCATTGTGATGTTTTTTTTATTCTCGAAAATGACCAGCGACCAGCGTGCGATAGTCCCCTCGACATGGAGCCTCTTCGCACAGAAATCGCTGCTGATTTTTTTTCGAGCCTCTCAAAATCGACCAGTGATTCCCAAGCAATAGTCCCCTCGACATTGAGCCCCTTTCCTGGGAGGACACTGGCCTCTTTTGAAGGGGATCTACAGTTTAAGGTGGGTTCCGAACCACCAGAGCCCCGGTTTGAAGTACATAGAAAAATTTTGCACTGGGACTCTTTACTCTCCTCACTTACTTATTTCCCATTTTCAGGAACTTTATGCTTTACAGGTTACACGTTAATTTAAGTTCTCTAAAAATTAACTTCTATGAAATTAATCTACAGAAGGGTTCTAAAATTGCAAAAGATACGTTGTAAGAATGAGAGAATGAAGGAAGAGAAGATACTTTGGTTGAACTGGAGAATGCAGGAGAGCGCGAAGAATTGGAACGAGAGGGAATATAGGGAGGGAAGTAGAATGAAACAGGTTGGAGAGAGAGAAGGGAGAGTCGTCGCGAAAGCAAAGTTGAGAGAGAGTCGACTGCCGCAGTTCATCTTTTCGGCCGTCGCTCCGTCCTTTTCGTACTCATAAGCACGCCGCACGAACATTCCCATTGCCTCACCGCGACACTTACTTGCACACGCATGATACCGTGTGACGATTAGCATGCATACCATCGCGCTTCTCGGCGATGAAATTTGAGGTCAATGCTAAGCTTCTCTTTCCCCTCAAGCTATCCCTAGAGACTCCGCGGCCATCGCTGTTTCTACTACAGCTGATTACCACAACAACAAACCCACGTGATACTTTGGTTTCTTCCTAGCACTCACAAATTTAAAACTTCATTTGTTACTATTAAATAATAGATGACAAATTCAAATCCTAACTCGTGGTAGATCCTGGAAACTACATTTTTAAGATTTTTGTAGGCTAATTACAGGTATTTTGACAAAATCAGATATTCAGAAGCAATTTGATCAGCTATTTCGAAACATCAATCTCATATTACATCATTTTTAAAAAGAATACTTCGTACGTGAAATAAACTGTGAGAAAAAAAACAACTTTACGTATACTTTCATCTATAATTTTTATATTTCTTCCAAAAATATTCATTATTTTTTATTTTTTATTTTTTTAATTCCGATCACTTATTTTCAATTAATGTGGAGAAAATATTAAAGAGAATTAGCATCGTAGTACTCAATTTTGGAATTTTTCAAAAAAAAAATATCAACCATATTAGATCCGCCATTTTGAATCTGTAACTTTTGACGTCAAATTCGAAATCAGCGACCCCAAAAACCCCCTTATACCAAGTTTCAAACAAACACGTGAAAATTTAACAATTTTGGCCGCCATATTGGATCCGACATTTTGAATTTGTAACTTTTGACATCAAATTCGAAATCAGCGACCCCAAAAAACCACCTTCGCACCAAGTTTTATACAAATGCGACGAAAAATTGAATTTTGACCACTTTTATTGGATTCTGGCCCACTGTGGACTGTAAGATTTAGTTAAGCTTTTTTATTCTGAACAAATACTGTGGTTTACACTAAATATTTATTTGCTATGGAAAATCCATCTAACTTATTAGTTTATTAATGAGATGCCTGGAAAAAATTAGCTAATGTCAGGTCTGATACATGGCCTTAAATACGAAATAGTTTTCGTTCTGAAGCACTGACATTTAAAATGTTAAATTTAAATTTAATAATTAATCCTAAAATCCCAGCCGCTGCATCCGACTTTATTGTAAGTACTCGAATTTGCCTGGACTGTCGGCCAGGGAAAAGGAAAACTGCAGAAACCCTTTCTCGAGTACAGTTGGTTTATCGACAGTCGAGTTTGAATATAGGCATTCGACATTATCGACTCATACACCTACCCTCGGTGTCAAACCTCTCGCTCGTTAAGCATTATTAATCTGTGAAAACACGAGGCTAGACAATTCGCAGCAGTCAGCCATCTGAGTACTTACCGCACTCAAGACTGCTTAACCCCTGCAATCGCCAAAGGGGCCGTGCATAAATTACGTAAACTTTTTTCCGAAAATTTTAAACCACATACCCCCTTTGTGAGGCTCCATAAGTTTTGAACCCCCCTGTCCCATTAACACACGTAATTTTTTTTCTTTATACACGCGATTTCTTTCGTACAAAGGCCATTTATTATTAGAAAGCTTTCAGTCGAAGATGTAAAGAAGTAGACGTGTTGATTACTGGTCACCATGTAATATGTTAATTTGGAGCTGAGTGATCTCTCAGTAACAAAACTTTGCGCTTCGACTGTGCTTCGACATCATTCTTTACATTCTTCACATCTTTAACTGAATATTTAACCCTGGTCAACCCTACCATCTTATATATTAGAAAGCTTTGTTGGCATTAAACACAAGTAATACTATTAAATTACACAGCCACACAAAAAAAAATCTGGTACTTTTGACGAGACACATGTATTCCTATGTATTTTGAGACGCTGAATCCGAATCTGAGGTCAAAATAGCAACTTTCACGATTGGTTTTCGACATAACCTCAAAAAACCGTATTTTGGAGTATATGATGGGAAAACGTGTTTTTACGGGATTCAAGCTGCTGATTCAAAAAATAGAGCCGGATTAGTTATACAGGGTGTCCCAGAACTAAGTTGCCGGACTTATATGGCTGTATAAAAAAAAAAAAATAATAAACCGAAACTTCCTCTGGCAAAAATGTATTGAAGTTTTAGTTTTTGAGTTATGAAATGAT
>JBAGKK010507929.1:0-14205 GCA_037177015.1 Euceroptres primus | reverse complement strand
TGCTTAATCTTGAGCAGATGTACAGGCTTTCATAAATTGGACAGTAAAAGTAAAATTTCCCAAACCGTAGACGACCCCTAGCTATAATTACTTACAGAATGAATCGTTTTGAAGGTTTTCTATCGGATATCTGCAATTATGTTTTTTGGCAGGTCTGAACAGTATTTCCAATACTTTTTCACTGTAAAATTAATTTGAATAATACATTCATTTTTTATGAGTTCTTTACATTGTTTTACAAGATTCACACTTTTGTTGATATAAAAATAAAGAACTGGATACATTAAATTTACTTTTACATCTAAGATTGTCGTTCCTATACTCATTTTTGATCAAACAAGATGAGGCACGTAATGGAAGATTAATGAGAATTGATCATGGAACGGCAGACTCGGAATGTCGGGTCTTTGAAAAGGCGAGAATTATGCTGCGGCATATCGATCATGATCGATCGCAGAGAATGAGCGTAATGAGATATGGTTGCTCTCGTTACATTTGTACACAGTTGGAGTCCCACGATTTGTAATTTTTCTTTACACTTGTGACAATCACCTTTGAGGACCTGTAGAATAAAAAATTTTACTTGAATTGTGATTTCGAAAGATAGGATAAGAATAAAGAAACACTGAATAGTACAGAAGAAGCAGAAACTCAAGTTTTTTAGAATTTTTTTGAGAAAATACCTCAAAGTCTCATTAAATTTTTTATAATAATAAATATTTGATTAAATTTAATAACATTTAACATTAAAACATTTACTAAATTCGCAAATAAAAACTTGTTTAAATCAAGCAAATTTTTTTTGGTCCATTTGCTATTGAATCAAAAAAATATTTTTCTCAATAAATTGTACAAAGAATTCTTGATTCGTGAATTGTACAAAGAATCTGCTTTAAATCTCCCTTCCTTACGAAAGAGGACGTCCATATTTTTGATGTCGAAATCCTAATGGTAACACGAGGATTTTCACTGTCTATTAATTGGCAGATAGAGTTATGGCCATTACAAGAATAAATGGATGTATAGAGGACAAATCGATAGTTTGATGTACAGTAGTAACAGTGCCCAACGTGATCTAGAACATAGTAAGAATAAGCGTGCGTTTACCTAGAACGAAGCGAAAGATATGTACGTAGAATCAAGATAGCGGATTCCTCATCCTCTGAAGGCGCTGAATCCTCTCGATCGATTTATTCGAATGCAAAGGATATAGTACATTCTCTTTACAACAGAAAATCAAGAATAGTTGCTGGCATCAGTTCTATCTCCAATGTAGGCTTTAATGATCTCTTTTCAGTATAATCATTGAATCTCATTATATTAAATCTTATTAAAGCGAAAAAAGGCTATTACATTCTGTTGCTAGAATACATTTTAAAAGATATTTTATTAGATTAAAACATTTTTGAAGTGAAATTGCTACTATAATATAATCTGATTTTCCCGAATTAGTTAAATGTAAAATAATTTACATAGCGTTAAAAAACATTTAAAATAAAACTTTAAACGTACAGTAATATCATTTTCTAAAGTGACTTTTTAAATCAAACTTTGCTTTAACTTTACTTTTTCTGGTTCCTTTGTTTCTTCTGATTTGCTATTACATATAGATTTTCAATATGAATATTCATTGAGCAAACAGTAGACATTTTCTCGCATTACTGAACATATTATTAACATACAACCGCATCAAACCATTTGTCCATTCGACCATTTGAACGACCACACGTATTCTGATAATCGAGGGTGCTGTTCATTAGCATCGCATTCTTGCTCTATCAACATCAACAATCTCTGCAATGTAAGGGCATTTTTTTAAAACGTGGGACAAGTCATCAAGTCATGGAAAATTCATTATCAGTTGCAATTTATGAGAATCATTTAATTTTGAGTCTTGGTTTCATTCACCGTAAACATTAAATGATTGGATTAATTGATTAATTAATAACCATAATTTTGTATATATACAATAAATCATTGTAATTAATGAAAGTGTCAAACGATATATTTGGAATTCCAAATTGCTACTGTTTGTGGTATTTAGATTGAAACATTTACCACCTTATTTGTCGTTCGAGTCTGCTAATAATGTTCGAACAGACCCTGTCGGTATCGATAAATCTTAATTAGCCACAGACAAATAGATTTCATTTAATCAATGAGTATCAGTGATGTTACGCAAAATCTAAAGAATTGTTCATGAGTAATTAAAAATACCTCCGTCAATTTGTAGAATAGATGATTATTGATATTATCGATTTAAAATGATTATATCTTCAAGTGCACAAAGTAGATCTCGTGGAACCGATGAAGCTTAAAGTCAGGTAATTTGAACATGACATAATAGACCACAAAGGCACTCATGTGAAACGTACCACGCGCTCGCCTCCAAGATATGTAGGTTCGGAGGTTTGGACCCGGAAACAATCGACACCTTCTTGAATAAAATTTCTTGACAGCTGGTATTGTTTTAAAAACAAGGTTATTTGAATATTTATTCAAATCATCTCATTAATTCATTAAATTACTCAGCCTCTTATAAATTAGAATTTGTATTATAAGTATACATGAAAATTTACGATTGGACATAATTGATTTATCGATCCATTGTTTTCCAACAGACGGGAAAACATGTCTGCTCCAATAATATAAACGTTATTTTGTTATCACTGAGCTCTTAATTTAGATACACAAATTTATAAAAAAGTTTACAAGAATTCTCGATTTAGTTTAGAACGTGCATAGTTTGAATGCAGCCAAAAGAAAGAACAAACAAAAACTAAATTGATGTTTTTCTGTCACAATTCCATAAATCTTAATGATTATGTTCAAAATTCACGGTGTCTGTCGATGTAACTAAAGGAAATAAAATTGTATATAATCGATTGGAATCAGATAAGAAATACGATTCTGTTATCACCTATGTATATAAATAACGCCCACGTAATATTACGTGTCAATTTACGAGAATGACGCACTAATAGATGGCTATATTAAAATCGAAGGAGATTTAACATTTGCATGGTTAAGAATTTATAAGAAATTGACTTTCATTACCTTCATGCCAACCTGCATTATTCACGGACTTACATTAATTTCTATTCCAGAGCGTTCTTATTCATTTAGATGTTAATATTGACGTTTGAGTTCAAGGTACTGCTGAACAAATCGTCGAGAAAGTTAGGAGAACAATTTGCTATAGAAACATTGTCAAACGTGTAATTACTAGAACATCAAAATCAAATACGGACAATGGAGACTTGTGTAAATGAGTAATGAATTAGTGACAATGGCCGACAAAGAGAGATTCCTTGCTGAATTCTTTTTTCCATTTCTCTGCTCGAACCTTCCTCGCTTCTTTACATAATTTGTATTGCATAAGTGAGAATTCCAAAGAGTATCATGAACAACATTTTCTTTATACTTTTTTTAGTTACACATTTTAAATTATGAAATAATTTTTGAAGCAACAAGCTGAAAAGGTTTAAAAAGCTAGTAAGCTTTTTTTGATTTAAATCTTTTATTTATTTGTTATAATAAATTTATGTGATCATAATCTTGTTGATCAATCAGAGCGTAAGAATTCTTTGCTACATCTATCATCTTGGCACTCATGAGATAATGTTATAGGTGTACAGTAGCTGATTCGAGATCAAGCAGATTTGATTGTATTGCGAATGTAATTTTTACTTAAGTGAGAAGTTGACAGTTTCTGGTACTAAAATTAGCTGCGTGGGATTCTTTACTGATCGCAGTGGACAATATGTTGTTTGAATAGAAAGAATTTGACGTATTGCAATTGATGTAAAATTATGACTCGACTATTTTATTATCATTTTATAGTTTAAACGTACATCATACATCAATTGTTAAATTCTAATAAAACGAGCCTCAACTTACGTTTAAATGAGTTTTAAACAAAAAATAAATTTGATCGTTTTATAGCTGTATCTATACAAAGAGAAAATATAATTAAATTCGCAAAAACGAGAATCAACTTTTTGTAGGAAGTGTAAGTCGTTTAAGCTAAATAAGTAAATTACTTGATCTAATCAGGAATTGTTTAGTTTGCCCAATATAGTAGCAGTCGAACACGATGTTGACCCGGGCTCAAGTTAGGCAACTTTAAACTGTACAAATCTGGAGGATCACACAGCCTTTCGAAATCATCTCACGAGTTATAGCGATCAAGGATAGTGATCTTGCAATACAATTATTTCACGGTCTTTGATCAAACGTTCGACCAGCTGAAAGCTGGTCGAAAGGAAGAGATTTCAACAACAAAGACGGATGAGATTTCCAACCAATTTGATCAACTAATATAATTATTTATTTAGCGGAGTTGTCTTATGACTTTATAGACAAAACGTTATTTCTGTTTTTATTCACAACTAATCATTATGCTTGAATGGTTTTATTTGTTAGAGACTTGTCTGAAAAGAATCTTGATAATAATAAAGTAATACTCATCTAACCGTTCTATTGCCGATTTTATTTTTTGGAATTAACTTATATAACTGAAGAGAATAAAGGCGTTAGTTACGGCATCATTTCCATTAAAAAAGAATTGTTATCTTGACGTGTTCGAAAGATGTGTAATATGTGTATTCAAGAATGTTTGCTCGCTACTTTTATAATGAAACTTCGTCTTCGTCGGAACCTTAATTGGTGTTGATATCCTTTTCTGAGAAGATGAAATTTTTCACTTGAGATTTTTTTAGACACAGAATAGGATTTATACAGTCAAGTAAGATTTCTCTAAAATCATTTATTATTTTTTCGGATAAAGTATGTGTTCGAAGATCAGTTGCTTGGTAGATAGACAAAGTTGACTTTCTTGTGAGGTTTATCGATAGACAACAAAGTGAAATTGCGAAAGTAAAGCAGTTTCACTAACAAACTTTCTGGTTACCCATAATTCAGGACTAGTTCAATGCATCAATCAGTTAAGAACAGTAGACGTTTTTAATTCTCAAAGCTTCATTTACAAGAAGCATTTGTCCTTGTCAAACATGATTACCTTCAGTTGAACGAATATTAATGATTCAAATTGGGGAAAAATGAAAGGAGAAATCACGATTTTCTTCCGGTGTTTGAGCGAAATTATAAATATTTAAAAGGGTCTCTTATGTCGAAGTGTATTATGAGGTAACAACTTTGTGAGTTAAATATTTATTGAGGTTATACTTTGTCGGAAGTTTTTATAAATTAAAAAATTAGTATTCATTACAAATATATCAAAACCAAATGAATATGCGATTCTTTTTAAATAGTTTCAAGTTATTTTCTACATAGTTGCTCTGGTTTATATAAAAAAAATTAAAATTTTCATATAAATATCGGTTTTGATTAAAGGATTACCAGGATGCTTCTTTCGGGAACTTGATAAACTTATACAGTATGTATACAGAATTCCCCTTCTACTTCGGAAGAGGCGCTTTCGTGCGCACGTATATAACCAGTGAAAGCGCCTGGCAGCCCTCCAGATTGCTGTACAGTCTGACAGCGTCAGGAGCTCTTTCAGTATTAGTTATTAGTTAACTCACATCCTTTGCGAATGTTTTAGTGACCCAGTCTTAAAATAAAGAAAGGAAATTACTCGTTCCTTTGAAAAATTTCGCGGTCGGAAATTTTTTTCGGTTTTTTTCGTCAAACATCCAGTTTTATTTTTTTTGGTCTTATCAAGATAACATAGGTTAGGAGTGAGAAATGAAGATTCTATTAATCCAATTATTTACGGTCGTTTCAGTCCTCGGGACTCAAGTGTCAGGATATCCACAGGAACGTGCTACATTAAGTGAGTTTTGAATACATTTTAAATTTAAGTTAAAGAATTTATTGTAAACTATATTTTCAATCAGGATAGCAAATTATAAGCAAATTAAGTTTTAAATATCTTTGTCTTAATTAGCAAAAATTATGATCGTATTCAAGTTCAAGTTTCTGTGATAGAAGTAACATTATTTTGCACCTTGCACTATTTTACTATATACAAAAATTTTATATAAATTAAATATGAATTCTTTTTATTTTAGTTTGCGATTCTCAAATTTGAAATTCGTGTTTTTTTTCTTAATTTTGGTTTTTAATTAAGGATGGGATCATAATTATATTATAACACGTTTTAGTAAAATGCAGTAGCATGAATTAAATCGAAGTTTATAATTAGAAAATGATGGGCTAAATACAAGAGGTTAGTATATGTGAAGTTCCAATACTCGTTTCGATCTCCGAATACTCTAAACCTAAGTCATTCACTCTCATTGACTTAAAGTTCATGGCTGAGACTTGCACAACGCTACCGGCAAATGTGTGAGAAATCATTGCACCTTTCGTGCTTTCCTAGAGTTTTAGCCCGTTTATTCCTAGCATACTTAAAAAATGATATATTATTGCACTTGAGTGAATTGACAGGCAAGATACAGATTTAACCTGTGCCAGCAATAAAAATTATATTTTAATTAATATGAGAGAATATTTTGTTTCGTAAGTTCTTAGTTAATAGCATGAATGTTTTTTTATTGTTTTTTATTTAAAATTATTAAAATTGAATTAATACTGAATTTTCGGATTGATTAACTCAAAAGGTTCATGAAAATAACTGAAAATTGAAAAATGTATATTTTTTGCTCAAATTTGTAAAAACTGATTTGGTGATGTGCAAGAATTACTGTTCTCCATTTTGTAACTGTTCTATAGTATCTGTATCAAAGCACTGATCATAACCTTGTAATACAAGCACTCTTAATCACTTCCTACATCAGTTTCGTATTTCGCACTTTCATTTCGATCATTAATTATTCAGAGCAGTCAGACTGTGATTGCGCATTGAGCCAACCCAACTCTAGAAGATAGAGGAAATATGATAGCTATTAAGTGACAAAGTAAATCAATGGAAAGTTCAGTATTTCTGAAAAGCTTCAATTAGCTTCTTTTCTAACTCTCATTATCACTCAATTTTTTTCCACTTCTACTTCCTAATGCAGACCTTCTTAGTCTTTATTGCAGACAATTATTCCACACCCTCTTTTTTCTCTGTCTTTCCTGTTGTGTCTGCAGCTCTAAGGTCTAGGGATAATTTCAGTCATGTCTGCTCCTTGCGAAAGTAGAACACTTCCTTCTTGTAATGGTAATCTCAATAATCTCCACGGTAAAAGTCTTCAAAACGTGATGATATACCAAAAGTGCTACAATTCCCTGCATTAATTTATGGTTATGCATGAATTAATTTAATGTTCTATTGTGTAAACTAAAGATGTGATGAAAATTAGATGGGATGTAATGTTATTTCTTAACTTGTTTGTCGAGATATTTAGATTTATATTTAGAAATTTCAAAACATAATTCTGAATTCAGCATAAGGCATAAGTTTTCTCGAGTTTTGAAAAACAGCTAAAGGAATTAGTACAAGCCTGATTAAGAGCACTGGAATCCTGGTGAACACGATATGAATAGAGATAATGTTTTTTATCCCATTGGTGGTGTGAACCAAGGCCCAACACGAACCGTGCCAAGTTCTCATTGCTTGCTAGGAATAGGAAAACTATAATAAGAAATAAATATCGATTTGTAATTGGATCACCACTGAAGGTTAAAGATCCATGTGTGGACATTGAATCAATTATCCCGACGTCATAAATCCAATCAATTCTACAAGAAGCAGAACACTCTCACAGCATACGTGAGTCTAGGCGAGAACTCGCCTTTTGGTCAATGACACCGCACGAACGTCCTTTATTGAGCTATCAGGCATTTCACAAACAGTATTAATTGGGATTCGTTATCGATCACTGACGATTAATTCGAATTTATATCGCGTGCGAACTTCACACGCAAGAATTCCTTCGTTTGTTAGTTACAGTACTTGCACATATATGGAAAAAGAGGTTCATTAATATGCTGGATCACGATGACCAATTCCGCAATAATTTTATAAATGAGATTGATTAGAATTGACTACACTTACACTTTGTTTATTTACCTACACTACCATCGTTAATTGTAGGTACGGTCGCTTTTCGACAAACAAATAATTTCTTCTAACATTGTTAATGTAAAAGATTATATCTTTAATACATAGAATATCTTAAAATGAAGTAAAATTATGTAAAAAATAAGCCCAAGAAAAATTCAATGTTAATTAGTGAATTCTGACCAATTGCAGTTATTTTCTTTTTTCTTTTACAAAAGTAGGTAACGTATTGCCCTTTTCTTAACCTTATTCTTTGCAGAATTTTAATTCATTTCAAGCTACTTTAGAGACACAAATTTTATCTCTTGTCTTATCAACGTCAGCACAACTTATGCAATTGACGAAAATTACCCATAACTAACGGTGATAAACTTGTAATTAAGTTAAACATTGAATCAGTCGAAAAGCATTTGTATCTTTTTATTGGGAAAAGACGAGAGAGACTGGCCTCATGTGTGCGGAAATTTCGAAATCAGAGATTGCGTACTATCTGCATCTGGTCGCGGAAAGGTGTTGTCGTGTCCGATGAGGTGGAGCAAGGGATATACATATAATAATAATTCCTCTCTCGGTCCGTCAGGAGTTGGAAGGACTCACGTGCAGCACGTGATTCCGCGCCTTTCTGCACGTGCCGCATACAACAGCACGAGATAGCCCATATTGCTACCGTGAATGGACAAGTCTTAGGTTATACTGTGTATGTCACAAGGTGAAATAGGCAAATAATAACAGTAAAAGGAAAATAGTTTACTCTAATAAAAATCCAGTAGCTAATGGGTCTGAGTTGCATATTTTTCTCAGAAACAAAATATTAGTACACGTGACCCCTGTTTCAATTAAAAGTAAGTAAATCATAGATGAATTGAATAATAACATTTATCAAAACGAGAAATGTCATTTACTTGTAGAAATTTTTTATATACATGTTACTCGTGCATATTTAAAGTAAGCATGTTTTTGAAATTCACATTAACGTTCTCTGCAACACAGGAATCAACAATCTTCAAGCTTTTCTCATTACAAAATCAGCGGAATACGCAAAGTTTACTTTAATTATTGTGCTTCTAATAGTCCATATGTAATAAATTATGAAATGCCGCACATAAATAAAAATTTAACATTTTATACTCGACCTTTAATGATTTTAAATTCGTTCGAGCTTTCAATTTCCTTTCTCTTTTGCCCGGAGAAAATCGATTTTCATCAGCATAAACATGGGAAATGAAATTATTAAATTACACGTTTCGTAATACATGTTTAGCAAAGTGTGACTTTACTATGCATTATACCTGCACGTGCTGCTATAAACCTCCTTGCTTCAATTCACGAGATTAGTCGCGTGATCGTCCTGCCAATTGGCTCAATCATCTTCTCTCACTCGGAACATCAACTCCATAAACTCAGGTACAGATGTCTGCATAGTGGTTTGCCTTTAGTTGCTACCAGGATTGAAACTTTGCCATTGACATTGATTAACAACAGGGGTATTGAATACATAAAAATGATACTAAAATATATGTAATTTACAAGAATCCAACGTCTGTCGATAGTATATGCAACGACTTATGTTTCTTAGTTTGCAAATCTCGCATTAGGTTCAAGTTTCACGTAATTAACATATGGAATATCGTTAAAAGTCAAACTGAATGTTATAGTGAGCATTTAATCACAATTCTTGTTACTCTTATCAGATGAAAACATATTATCTAACGATAAAAATTAAAATGCTAATTATTATATTGAAGAATAATTTCTTCTGAAATATTTATGAGCAATTTTAATCGAAAATAGGATCAATGTTACTTTTTCTAAATTTAAAAATTATAAATTAATTTGAAGTTGATTGAAATTTATTTTGAAACAGTACTAAACAGAAATATTGTTTGTTTTATTAAAATTAAGAGAAAAATAATCAACTATGAACAAGTAGGTGTGCCGATACTTCAATTCGGTAGGTACATGAAGTGTAGGTACATGAAACGCTTCCGTTAAATTTTAAATCCAAAATTAATTTGCTTGAGGTAAACGAATTCACGTTTATTTCCTCTATTTAGGTAAATTAGAATTAATAATCTATTAAATAAATAACACTAATCCTTAAAATATATGTATTTCTGGATATTATATTTTTTAAACGTAAATCGACTCTCACTTTCTGGTTTATCGTATTCATATCTTAAAATACGATATTTTACTACTTTCTAGTTAGAAGCGGTGCCATTGACATTGATTAGTGTGATTCTTGAGAAATTTCTAATAGAAATACAAAATAAAAAATCGATGACTGAAGCAGAGCAGCAATAAACGTCAATTAATTTCTCCCTTAACTGTAGAACTGTAGGCTACGAGACGTGAGAAATTTAGAGACTATTTTGCACCGAGCTTAATTGCTTTCAGTCAACCTCGATAGGTGTAAAGGGAATGGACTTCATAGTTGAAACTGTTTCTGTCATTGACACTGATACGGTCTTCGTGACACGTGATTTGCCAGAGAATAAGACAGTACGTTCACTCGTATAATCTCAGCGACTTATTGCTTGTCGATTGACAGTACTCTTTCTTTTTTGTCAAACCCCACTTAGGTTATCCCGGTTAAGGTGATCAATGGTATTTGCACTTTAACTGGGGCAGATAATAAGAAAGGTGATTCGAACGGTTGAACGCACCTTTAACCGAAGTTGTTTTGTGGTGAATACCAAGTCCTTTGGTGAACCTGTAATTGCGTTTCTAATTTATGTTCGAATCGTTAGCGCGAACTTTAAAATGCAGGAAAATAAAGGGTTGTGAAAGTGGTTTTGAAGTTGTTATTAGCAAACGAATAATCATTTTACGATAAATATTAAAGAAACACATATCAGTCAAATTCTTCATTTAAACACAAAGAAGAATTTGACTGATATGTGTTTCTTTAATATTTATCGTAAAATGATTATAATTCAAAGTTTAAAGTTAAAAGGTAACTACAATATTTCCTACTTTTAACAACAATAATTCCTACTTTTAGAAATCCAAGCTATTTTAAAAAATAATTCATAATGATAATTATGTTAATCAGTGATATATTCTCTTGTCACTAATTTCCTTCATCAGATCATTTAGAGCAAATTTTTATGAATATACTATATCAATTACAACGCCTCAAAGATTGTGTATTGTGTCTGTCTAGTAACTCTACTGATGAATGGTGGTGAAAATGAAATTCTCTACATTATTATTAGAACTTTGAATGATAAACTTAGAGTTTTCATAATTCGTTGCCAAACCTTTTGGTCTCGTGAAATTGGATTACAGATTTAATTACTAGTGAATTGCATATTTAATCGTGAATTTAATTTCACGGTTGATTAAATCACTTACATTCATCACTGACAAAGAAGCAGGCAAAAGTAAAGATGTAGAATTGATGCATGTGCTACTCAGAACAACAGACTGCACTGAGTTTCAGGTTTGTGAATGATACGTGAATAATATTAAAACACAATGTTTTGAATTCAGTTGGTAAACGGCCTTGTACCGCTGTTGTTCAACTCTTGCTCATACTGGTCATGCAAGAAATTATCGCACGGAGTACACTGACCGAGAGAATAAGTACATGTTATTATTTCATTGTCTACCACTTAAAGTTTCAGATTACCTGTGATTTTTCTCTCTTACATTGCCTTTCATTCGTGTAACAATAAAAGAGAGCATGAAAGTGGAATAAATATGTCTAAATGTGTCAACTTTCAAAGTAAGCTCGTTATGTCCTTTTAATAGTAATAGAAAAAACTGTTGAAATATTCAGTGCTAAGTTTTATGTGACACTAAAAAAATGCATTGTGCTGACACTGCATAAACTTTACACCAACCGCAAAAAATAATATGTCACGGAATATTTTTCTCATTCCTCTCCTAATGCACTTTTGCTATTTTCTTCCATTAGTTTTTAGCGTTAGAGAACATTTTTTAATTAATATCTGCAATCCAAAGAACAGATTTTACCTTTTTTCGTTTTAACATTACTGATTCTGTTTTTTTCTTGATATAAATTTGTAAATTTTTATCAAATACTACCGTTAATAGTTTTCAGTCATTTCCATGCCAACAGTTTTCTCGTTAACGAAGCAGATTTAAAAACTCGACGTTTTTCAAAGCTCGTTATTTTCTTAATTCTTCATTACCAGTCTATTTTACGAACCAGTTCCAAATCTTGTTAGGAAATTAACTGAATTGTATAAGTCGAATTCGAACAGCAGGTGAAGAAATCGGCTATAATTGATAGTAAATCGAAAAGTACTCGCGTTTCTGTATTTATGAATCTAACACATGTTGCAACAGCGATCTCTCAAAGGCACGCGACACTTCCGCATTGCGGTTTTCGTGGCGTTTATTATCGTCGAATGGAGCACTTTAAAATGCGCGGGAGCACGGCGACTGTTTTGATTTAAACATCAGCTTTCTACACGACCGTCGATTAGAAGTAGGCGCGATACTCCAGGTACGTAGATCTGACTGTGGACGGATTTGAAGGAAACTTGAATATGTTAATGGTCCGATACTGCAAGGTGGCCCCAGAGGACCCACCGGTTTTCTTTATTCGAGCAATTAACATTGTCGAGCTGTCTCTGCCATTACCCACTGATTTATCGTTCCATTTGGAGATAAGGAGAAAAAGAGGATTACGACTTCCAGTCCTTTCCTGGTTTCCTTGGTTTTTAATCTCTCCTCTGACCCTATCCGTCTAACTCACATTCTTCGCCGCCAATTATTAGGCTATATGTTCGTTTAAGCCCACAGCTCGAGGCTGTTTGCGTATACATTTTTCTTCCTTCAATCCGCTCTTTCCTTTCAAATTTTTCTTTCATTAAGTGTTTTGTCTTTTTCTTCTCAGTCATAGAATTAATCTTTAGGATCTAGGATAATACTCTCGAATATGCTAAATATAATGTTTATGCATTTTTTCTAATAAATTCTGTATACCTCTTATGTTTCATTTTTGAATTGGATTGGAAAGTATTGGAAACACACAGGTTTATTGAACCAAGAATACGTGTTAAAATGATTTTTAATATAAAGACCTATTGAAATTAAATTAATATATTTTACACTATATTGCTCTTCGAAAAAACTTTTTTATCTTCACAATTCAATAGTTATCAATACAGTTATGCTTGATTGCATTTAGTTTTATCAAATCATCTTCTATAATTATCAGAAATAATCCAAACTTTAATCAAATGATAATTACGAAAAATATAAAATGCCAGATTTGACCTAGTTGTAATTCATATCTAAAGTGATAGTCTCAATTGATATATGTGTCATATAAACAGTATTGCTATACAACTGACATAATATCATACGCGAGTGGTTTACTGAATTTAAACAAAGTGAATAATTGGATTGTGGATATGAAGGTAACGTGATCCTTAAATGGAAGCAAATTACAGCAAGCGACAATCGCATATCTAGTTCAAACGATGATATATTTCGCTGACAGAGTACCTTAATTTATAGGTTTCTTTAGATTCAGATTGGCTCAGTTACCCAGTATTAATGACAAAGTATGGTAGCGCATTTATTTCATACCTAACAATTTCTTGTCGACTAACATGAGCAGTAATATCGTCAGAGTAATACTTGCCACTCAATCTTACCAGTTTGTATTTCAAGCAATTTGAAGTATAGGTATACTTCATCCGCTATGATTTGTTATTTTTAAAAATGATGGAGTTATTGAACCTTCAGTCTACAATTTTGTCAGATTACCTACATATTATTACAATTTGCGATTAAGAGGTGAACATGGATAATTGGATACATAGATACCTAGATACATCTCTAGCTCACTATGTGAACTATAATACCTATCCAAATACCCCATTAAACTCGAGATTAATCTAGACCCAATTCTAGACCCAATTCCTCCTACGCTCACCCTTGCTCCCATTCACCTCAAACCACATATCTCCACACCCTTATCAGCCCACTCATATATATACATTTAACTTCTACTTTCCATCCAATTATTTAAAAAACAAAGATTGATTCTTTACACGAGACATCTATCATGCATTTCTTAAACCTTCACGTATTATGAATGTCAGCCTTCGTAAAACAACATTTATATACTAATGCTAATCAAAATTCGGTTCTGCACGTTAAATAGGCTAAATTTTTATAGGAATTAGGCTATGGGAATAAAACAAACGCTGTACTTTATAAAAGAACTTGTGCTTTAATTTTAAGAGCAC
>JBAGKK010507918.1:0-14205 GCA_037177015.1 Euceroptres primus | reverse complement strand
TTTTGAATTTTTATTCAAAATGGCTGGCTAACGAACTTGACCTTCATTTTGGGACACTAAAAGAGTATACCAAAGGCCAATCCAATCTGTCAATTCTTTCGAAAGTCATCGTGCTAACAAGAAAAAAAATCTACAGACAGACAGACACATTCACAAAAACCACTTTTTTGAGTTCAGGGGGTTTCAAAACGTTGACATTTGACAAAAACGGGGGGGGGTCAAAGTTTACACAAATCTAATACCTTCTCATATGATGAGAATGTAAAAATATGCGGGCACCAAGAATTGAACGCGCAGCCTTCCGCTCCTAAGCCAAGCACGCTGTCGCCTAAGCCATTGAATCATCAAGTCAATGGACATATGTAGTGCTTTGAATTTTTCTGACCATTTTTTCTCGAAATTGGATAAAAAGCACATCGAGCATATATATTATATTATATATTAGGATAATATATAATAATACTATAATAATTATAACCAAAAACTTGTACAAAATTTCTAAATCTCTCGTGCACATTTTATGTACAAATTACAAATGCACATATTTTTCCACCTTTCTTATTGCAAAAGCTGGCTTTCCTGCAGCGGTCGATAGTAGTGCACTTACAATACTGGATCTCTTACGTCCGCTAGGTGGATCTCCAAATAACTTCTCCATTATATTATTGATGCAGCTCTATCCAGAATTGATTTCCAAAGGATTTCACTTTGACGCCGTTTACCGCAATAAATGACCAAATTCTTGTTATAATAAGGGAGGATAAAGTCTTAGAATTTTGCATTCACCATAAGGTTTCGTCAAAAGTGTCAGTGTTGTGAGTGAGAATATATTGTTTGCAAGTGTGATCAAGTTTTGTCTGCTTTGAATGAACTGAGACGTCAGATTTTCGATCTCTCTTCTTCTGGATATGTCTTCCCAATATTTCACTTCGACGCCGTTTACCGCAATAAATTACCAAGTTCTTATTATAATAAGAAAGAATAGATGCTTAGAATTTTGCGTTTACTCTAAGAGGTCGTCAAAAGTGTCGGTGTCGTGCAGAAAATATATTTTTGTCAAGTGTGGCTTCTCCTATCGACCATCTCTTTCTAAATTTTCGTCTGCTTCCTCGGAATTAATGAAATACTTTTAGACGAAACTGTGTACCATCTACAATTAACAAAATTTTATCGACTGCGTGATCACTACAGTATACGTAAGTATAATTTAATTTCATCTCAATAAAAATTAAAATTAAATATACGTATTCCAGTTCAGGAAAAATTGGGGATTTGGACTTAGAAAAATTTCAGAGTCAGTCGGACATTTTTAAAGTCGTTTATCCAATTCCCTTGATGAAAAAAGAATATTCAACGTATTTTTAAAAGTAAGTGTAAAAGGCTGATAGTGATACTGCTCGCTCTGTTGCTGCGGTACTGCTTGACTACTACTCGACGATCGTAGTTCCTCTCTACCCTCCGACCCGCGCAAATACGGAGTGCCGCCGAACGAAATTCTAGGAACATCGTAAGCCGGGATATATTAAACCGGGATTCGAGTGTATGTAAGCTTCAAAAAAGTGCAAAAAACTTTAGTTATTTATTTAAATTGCAATATTTATACACCTTAGAAATTTACACTACCCACTGTAGGGCGGTCTCACCTACATAAAAAATATTATGTGAAAAAGAGGTCTGGATGAAAAACTACCCCTAACAGTAATGATACGCCAAAAACCACCCTTAGCAGTGCTAATGCGCCTAAAACTCGACTTTTATTGATGTTCAGTTCATATATATTTTAAAAGGTCTGGAAGAAGTATCATCTCTGATTGTCATAATATAAAGAAAAACACTCTTAGCAGTGTTAATATGCTAAAAAACAAACTTCGAAATAAAAAAAGAACAGAAAATTTATACAAAAAAGCGATGTCCTCCTCAAACTTCAATTGCTTTGCCCCTCACGAATGGGGGTGCTTTTTGAACGTGAGTTCCCTTGCTTCTCACGAATCGGTTGCTTTTTGAACGTAAGTCCCCTTGCCTCTCACGAATCGGGGTGCCTTTTGAACATGAGTCCCCTTGCCTCTCACGAATCGGGATGCTTTTTGAACGAGAGTCCCCTTGCCTCTCACGAATCGGGGTGCTTTTTGAACGTGATTCCCCTTGCCTCTCATGAATCGGGGTGCTTTTTGAACATGAGTCTCCTTGCCTCTCACGAATCGGGGTGCTTTTTGAACGTGATTCCCCTTGCCTCTCTCAAATCGGAGTGCTGCGCGTATGGTGCTATTAGATTTTCATATTTTATGAAATCTTCGGAAACATGGATCAAAGCAAAGAGGAGCGTCTCAAACTTCGCAAAGACACTTGGTGCGTACTTCTTTTTCTTTAGTACTACATAATTGACACTTTCTTCTTTTATTATTGTATTAAATAGTGAAGCAAGCAATGGAAATGAAGGTCAAAAAAAGAGATGCGATAATTCTTTTGAAACGTTTCGGTCACTGTTTGGACTCTCATCAGTCAAAGAAAAACATTTATTAAAAGTCTGTAAAACACATACAAATAATGTAGAATATATTATATAAAGAGAAAATAATAATAAGATAAAAATTTTAAATAAAAGAAGGGTTGTCTCATAAAAGGAGTCCCTCAATTTTAAATCAACATTACAAGCGATAAATATGATATCAGTGAACAAACAAACATACCTGGTATAAGTTAAAAATCGAAGTGTAAGTCAGAGTAAAAATTCAACAGAAAACAATTTAACTTACATGAGTTTTGAGGATTGACAAAATAAATGTTCGAATCTTTTAATTTAGAATTGATATTTGAAGGAATTAAACGGGATCTCCTGCAGCGTAGGAGAAAGATTTGTTGATTGATCAGAGTAGCTTGTTTGTATTTGATAGTTGACCATTCCTTGAGAAGCAAAGAGTAACTCTTCTTTTTGATCTTCATTTCCGTGACGTACTTCGCTATTTAATACAAAAAATAAGGTCGAGACTAAACGTACGACTTTATTATTGTATATTTATTATTTATATATAATATATATATATATATATATAATAATTTATACATAACAATAAATATTATATTTATTATTGTATATATATATTATTGTAGGCATATGGTTTCCAACGTTAGCGATTCTTACATCATTTTGAAATGATATTATAATGCTTTTATTCATTAGAGGTGCTTTTTTCTCAATGCAGGGGTAGTTTCCAAGGGTTTTAATGATCCGTAAGTTTCTTTTAACATACCTACGTGTTCCGAGATACCTATTACTCAATTTTGAGATGGATAAAATAATAGGAAATGAGATATAATAATTTTTTAAAGCAATTGTGATGGTTTTTTATACGGGGGTTGTTTATGAGAGTAGGAAAATTCTAAAAATGTTTTTTTACACATTAAGTACCTATGAATTTAGATCCACCATGTACCAACTATGCCAAACCGCTACAAAAAACTCGGCCGTTAAAGGGTTTAAATCGAGAGAGAAAAATTCTAACAAAGTGCAACATTCGTAGCTTTATTTGACTGATAATTTGAATGTTCTATCTGCTCAACAATTTTTACATTTGCTATCAAATCTTATCCACTCATGACTTCTATCAAATCTTATGTTTCGCATTGACTGAAACTTCTATCAAATTCGATCCACTGCAAAGACTTGTACTTTTCTATCATGCTTTATGAAATAAAACTCTATCAAATCTTATCCGGTCATGACTTCTATCAAATCCTATGTTATTCATTCACTGAAATTTCTATCAAATTCTATCCGCTGGGATGACTTATACTTTTCTATCCTCCTTTCTGAAATAAAACTTTATCAAATCTTATCCACTCATGACTTCTATCAAATCTTATGAATTGTATGAAAATAATATCTATCCAAATTCTATAACCGCAATATTAAAAACTTTTGAGATTTTACCACAATTTTACATTACAAACAATCTTTACATTTGCTATCAAATTCTATACTACTATCAAATCTTATCCACTCATGACTTTTATCAAATCCTATGTTTTTTATTTACTGAAATTTCTATTAAATTCTATCCATTGGTAAAACTTGTCCTTTTCTATCATCCTTTCTGAAATAAAACTGTATCATATTCTATTTACTCATGACTTCTATCAAGTCCTATGCTTATCATTCACTAAAATTCCTATCAAATTCTATCCGCTGGAAAGACTCATACTTTTCTATTATCCTTTCTGAAATAAAATTCTATCGAATCCTATTTACTCATTACTTCTATAAAATCCTATGCTTATCATTTACTAAAATTTCTATCAAATTCTATCCACTGGGAAGATTCATACTTTTCTATCATCCTTTCTGAAATTGTAAAATTGTTGTAAAATCCCACAAGTTTTTAACACTGCCCACATAGAATTTGGTTAAATATTATTTTCCTACAACCCAGCAAAAAGAAATTTATTGAAAAGAGTTCAGAGAGAATCTTCTGAATCCCGTTATGCAACAAACGCGAATTGGTGCTCAACGCCAATTTTTCGCTATTTGACAGAGCGGAATTAAAATTCTCAATTTCTATTCGTGAGAATTCGAAGCGTAAGCAGAACTCGGTCAATTCTTTTGAATTCGTGAGCTCGAATTCGTCTGAATGACTGTTTATTTCACTTTAATTCTGCTTAACCAAGTACAATTTGAATTCTTTTTAATTCCGAAACAAGAAATGGAATAAATCTGAGCCTTTTACATGCAATCCGAAGGAAGATTGAATTTGTTACATCAGCATGCACAATCGACTAAAGTAGTACAGGAGTAGAAGAAGATTTGACTAAAGTGGTGGGGGAGGGCAATATGGCGTCGCCTATGGATGCTGGTGCACGTTCGCACCGATAGCTTGAACTATATTTGTTGTTAGCATTTATTTTATATAACATAATCAGTAACACAACATGGTTCTAAGTGTGCGTGGACATCTAAACAGTTAATTAACGATTTCTAGTGGCTTACAAACACCAAAGAAGGGGGGAAAAAAAGAAAAAAAAGTGCCCATGATGAAGTCGTCTTTGTGATATAAATGAACTGTAACCCTGAAGTGCATGATGTTGTGCGATGAACGTTAAAGTTTGATGTTGAGAGAAACTAAAACGGAGGACAACTTTAGTGACACAAGCAGTTTTAGTGATAGTGAGCGAACTGTTGTATCTCCGTTACCCTACCGGAAATCTAGATTATTTCTAGATACTTTCTAGACTCAGCTCCTGTAGCGAACGTCTAGGACAATTTTATGGCGGTTGCCTTGTCTAGGGTTCGTCTAGAGTTCATCTAGCGAACGTCTAGGATAATTTTATGGCGGTCACCTTGTCTAGGGTTCGTCTAGAGTTCATCTAGCGGGCGTCTAGTAAGTTTTACCTGCAGCCAGGTATCGCACTAGCGACCAACAGATTTATTACTCTCTATTGTATACTAATGTGCGACCTGATGCTCGTTTTATTTTCAGCAATAAAGGAGCTCTGGTTAAGCTTAAGATCCTTTCCAATTTTTCTTTTTAATTTTTAGTCGAGTTTCGTTGGTTATTAGATACTTAACATTAATATTAGATTTTAATCCTCTATTCCTGGTCACCGTTTTACGACAGCCGTAGTTCCGATCAAGTCCCAGGCGAGGACCTTTTCCACGAACTCTGCAATAAAACAGTGGGCCAGGCAAAGAGGATTAAAATATATAAAAAAATTTTTTTGCAGTTTTGTAATTAGACAATTGATGTTTGAAAATTCAGATCCTATGGATTTTCAAGATTACAAGCATCTAAAATTTGTTTTAAAAAGTTCAAAATTAGAATAAGTATCAAGTATCTCGTAAACGGTAAGAGATAGCTAAAAACGGTTATCATTTTTAGAATTTACATCAAAAGGATGTACTGTATAAATAATAAGGAAGAAATGTAAAGAAATGAAGACGCAAAAGTTAAGTATAATGTTTACGTGAATAAATAATATAAATAATTTGCGAATTGTAAAAGGGGATTAGTGGCGGGGCAGTGGTCTTTTCCTATCCAGCTACCTGAGTACTGTTACCCCACTATTCGGTTACCCTTCGGCTACACACGAGTTCGTTCAAGCTGTCTTCTTCTTGTTGTTTGTGCCTTCTTGCATCAGCAAATGGCCATATCTGCACCCATAACAAACGTTCAAGCGGTCAGAAAAGCACTCGAGTTCGTTTCCAGATCTCTTAAATAGGGACCCCTGCTGGGAAGAGTCCGGTGTGCCGGGTGAACCGAGATCGAGTCGCATGAGAGGTAACCGAGTAGTAGGGGAAGAGTACTCAGGTAGCTGGATAGGAAAAGACCATCGCCCTAGTGGCGACCCTTAGGCCCCTTAAGGTTTTATGACGCTCCAATCCTTCATCGAAACAGAAGGTCTGACTGTCATAAATCACCCTGATAAAGCTGTTCTGTATGAGACCCTTTTGAGTCTAGCAATCGTCTAGCAAGAAGTCAATTCTAGATTATGTGTTTCTAGACGATATCGTCTAGAAATCGTCTAGATTTCCGGTAGTCTCTACAAAGTATCGAAATGGCAGACCCATAAGCACCCGCGCCGGCCGTGCATTTGAAGCCGCCCGACGCTTTCGGTTTCCTGAAACCAGAAAATTGGAAGTCCTGGATTACGCGTTTTGAAAGGAACTGTCTGTCGCAAATTTAAATTCAAGACCTGAAAAAGAAAAGGTTGATCTGCTCTGCTATTCCATGAGTGAAGAAGCAGAAGAAAGTCTTGCAAGAATGGTGACGGGAGAGGCCCAAAGAAAAATTTATAATACTGTCAAAGGAAAGTTTGATGAGTATTTCGCTCCTAGAGAGAACGTGGTTTTTGAAAGGTACAAATTCAATATGCGCGTGCAGCAACCAGGTGAGTAAATAGACACTTTCATCACCGCGTTATACTCACTAGCTGAAAAGTGTAAGTACGAAGAGTTAAAAAATTTTCTTATACGCGATCGGATTGTGATTAGTGTGTCCAATAAAGAAGTGTCAGAACGGTTACAGTTAATTTCGGATTTGACAATCGATCAGTGTTACTAAAGTAAAATGTTCAGACCTGATAATTCTGAAGTAAATCGGGTTAACCGAATTGGTTTTAAGAAAAAAAATCAACAATTTGGACAGAAGAAACTAACAGAATCAAAATCAATGCCAGCGAAGCACGCCAAGTCAGCTTCCAGTGAGGAAAAATGCTACAGATGTGGACTCCCTCGTCATTAATTCGGAAAGACATGTCCCGCGATAAATTCATCGTGTCGTAAATGTCAAAAGGTAGGTCATTGGGACCGAGTATGTAGAAGCGGCACAGTTCGATGGGTAGGAACTGATAGGATTAGCGATTCGGAGTCTGAAAGCGACGATGCGCATTTTTTAGGGTTAATTCGTACGAATATTGTCAAAAATAAAAAATCTGAAATACCAAATACATATTTTTTAGGCCATTTCAAGAGAGAACTTACGATACCTTTAAAAAATGATTCAAAGCCTTTTTCTCTAAATATGCCACGAGCTGATTGTGTGAAGCAAAAATCCTAATACCGGTCGAAGAGAATGGTGTAGTTCCATGGTCTGTGTACCTAAAGCGGACGGAAAAAAGTATAAGAATTTGCAGCGATTAAAATTTAATAACACAGCCACAAAAAAAGTGTGCGGAGCCAAAAAAGCGACCTACATAGTGTTGTAGTATTGGTCGAGATTAGTCGAAATCCAAAATTTTTGAATTTTCTGCTTACCAGTTTTTTTTATTCGACCTTAATTTTTAGTCAAGGTTGAATAAGTTGGCTAAGTTGGCTACTTAGCATTTGGAATTTTTTTGGAATTTTCTACATACCAGTTTTTTTTATTCGATCTTGAATTTTTAGTCAAGGTTGAATAAGTTGGTTAAGTTGGCTACTTAGTATTTGGAATTTTTTTCAAGCTGTTGAGTTGATCTTTTCATAGCTTTCATGTTGAAAGATATTTTCTGAAGTTTAGGTGGCGAACAAAAATTTTTTGTAAAAGTTAATAACAAGAAAATTATAATGTTTCAACATGACTAACATTTTCCTCGTAAACAGCTAAACGGATATTAATAACTGTGAGGTCAAAATTTTTATTCATGAAAGTCTATTATAGAAATATGCTTTTGAATTTACAAAAATGAATTTAATAATAAAAATCTCATTTGTTTATAAACAATCTGGGATTTTTTCTAATCATAAAAAATTTTTTATCTCACATTGTTCTACATTACTTTTGGAGAGAAACGCTGGAAGAAATACGATGTACTTCTTATTACAGCACGTTGTATGAATTTTTTAGTGCGACGCCCTGACCTGATTTCTTCCAGCGTTTCCCTCCAAAAGTAATGTAGGACATCGTGAGATGAAAAATTTTTTATGAGTAGAAAAAATCTCAAATTGTTCATAAACAAATAAGATTTTTATTAACAAATTCATTTTTGTAAATTCAAAAGCATATTTCTGTAATAGACATTCATAAATAAAAATTTTGACGTCACAGTTGTTAATATCCGTTTAGCCATTTACGAGCAAAATGTTAGTCATGTTGAAACATTATAATTTTCTTGTTATTAACTTTTATGAAAAATTTTTTTCGCCACCTAAACTTCAGAAAATATCTTTGAACATGAAAGCTATGAAAAGATCAATTCAACAGCTTGAAAAAACAATTCCAAATGCTAAGTAGCCAACTTAAAAAAATTCAACCTCGACTAAAAATTCAAGGTCGAATAAAAAAAACTGGTAAGCGGAAAATTCCAAAATTTTGGATTTCGACTAATCTCGACCAATACTACAACACTATGTAGGTCACTTTTTTGGCTCTGCACACTTTTTTTTGTGGGGCTGTGTTATTAAGTTCTGTATAATCGCCGCAAATTCTTATACTTTTTCCGTCCGCTTTAGGTACACAGACCATGGGACTACAGACTACACCATTCAGACGGCTCTTCGACAGACTTTTGCTTCACACAATCAATCCAATTTGGTCTTAACAGCAAGTAAATATATTCCTAACAAATATCAGCTCTTAGAGCCTTTGAACGCGTTACTAAAAGATGCTGTTCCGTACATCTGGAACGAACTTCAACAAACCGCATTCGATCGGATAAAAAAATGTCTCATAAAAGCTCCCACGTTGTCAATGTTTGATTTAGAAAAAGAAACGATATTTCAAGCTGATGCATTTAATTATGGAATCGGGTGTGCTTTAATACAAGTATCCGAGAGTACAAGGCGTGCAGTAACATACGCATCACGAGCATTGACACAAACAGAGCAATGGTACAGTCAAATCGAAAAGGAAGCTTTGAGTTAAGCTGATGCATCTGAGAAATTTAACGATTACATTACAGGTTTAGACATTATCCTAGAAACTGATCATAAACCACTGATCCAAATATTACAAACGAAACCGATAGACGATCTTACGCCTAGATTACAAAGGATAAGAATATGTTTGATGCGATTTAGTTATAAGGTTGTTTATATACCCGGAAGACAGCTCGTGTTAGCAGGCTCTCTTTCTAGAAACCCCAAACCGGGATGCGATGATACGTCAGACAATTTGGAAAAAGAAACTCGCGAATATGTATGATTCATAATAAACTCTGTGCCGCGGCTACCGAGAGTTTGTTGGGAAAAATTAGGATCGAACAAGAAAATGATGAAGTATGCAAAAAGCTAAAAGAATTTTGTCTTAGTAATTGGCTGAATAAAGATAAGTTACAGGATAATTTAGTACAATATTACTCGTTTAGAGACAACATTTCATTTTCGAAAGGATTCCTTCTTTACAATACGCGACTGGTCCTTCCCACCGTGCAGTTGGACATGATAAACAAGGTGCACGAGGGACATTTGGGCATCACAAAGTGCCGACAAAGATCCAAGCAATCAGTATGGTGGAAAGGGCTCAGCCATAGACATAGGAATAAGAGGGGACTAGGCACATGCTCCTAACTTAGACGCGGGAACTGAAGCTGTGAGGGAGGGGGCGAAGCAGCAGCTTGTGCCCCAATTTAGCAGGAAATTTGAATGTGAATAAAAGTCTGTAGTTAATTAAAGATATAAACAGTTGAAATAATTGACTGTAGACATTAGAAAATAAAGTTTAAATAATTTATAAGTAATTACAATTGAAATTTAATTAATTTATCATGTTAAATATTTTTTTTTAGGTAGATAGTATTTGAAAATAGTGGCTAATGTTTTAAAGGGGAAATAATATTTTTTAAAATAAAAATTTAAATAAAAGTCTTAACTTAATTGAATAAGTGTAAAGAAAAGAAATAAATAAATAGTTAATAAGTAATTGAAATTAAAAATTAATAAATTTATTATATAAAAGATTTTTAATTAAGTTCATTGTTGCATAATGATGATAATGATTTTTTTTAAAGACAAATATACATTTATTGTACCACATTATAAATTATTCTCGAAATCATGTTACATTATAAGTCATTGCGCTTAAAATTATAATATGTTACATTATTATAAGTTTTACATGTTTAACAGTTGAAAAAATTAACATTTTACAAAGCACTAGTTTCATGAAGGCAATTAGTAATTACCACTACTAATACTATTACTACTAGCATCATTAACTTCGAAAAAGAATTATTTCTCCATAAAGTTGTCGTACACTACATGTCACGCGTCAATTCAAATGCATGTACACGACAGCAGAGTAGCAAACGCTCTCGACAGTTCCCTCCTAATTGGGGCACAAGCATCCCCACTTCTTTCCTCCCCCCTTGGCTTCAACCCCGGCACGAAATGCCCTAGTCCCTTCTTATTCCCATGTCCATGGGCTCAGCATACAGTTGCACAATGTGGTGACCAATTGTCCACGTTGTGTTGAGGAGAGAATCAACCATTAGGAATTTTTCGTATCCGGTGATTTTCCCGACAGGCCTTGGCAGAAAATTGCCCTAGATTTGTTTAAGCCCGAAAAATGGTGTCTGATTATCATGGATTACTATTCTCGCTTTATAGAAATACAAGCTTTAAAATCTTTAACTGAAATCGACGTAATCAATGTTTGCAAAAATATGTTCTCTCGTTATGGAATACTCGAGATCGTACGAAGCGATAACGGTCCACAATTTTGCTCAGAGTTTAAAATTTTTGTAAAGAAGTATAATTTTAAGCATGTAACCAGTTCCCCTAGGTATTCTCAGAGCAATTGATGTATAGAGGCGGCAGTAAAAACAGCGAAAGCTATTATAAAAAAAATGTGACGATGTAAATTGGCTCTTCTATGCCGATAATTTCAAATAAGCTAGGAACTTTCCCCAATAATGATCTTGTCGCCACTAAGGAAAAAATAAAGAAGGAAAACCAAGAAAAGGATTATAACAACCGTCATGGTTCAAACAATCTTTCTCCTTGAAAATTAGATGACGCAGTATGGATTATAGATATGAGGGTTTATGGAAAAATTTCAGAAATTGACGACTTGGTAAATTCCTACTGGGTCCAAACAGATAACAGTAAAATTCGGTGAAATAGATGGCACCTTATCCCTGCTCCATACCGACCGTTTGAATACGGTAATAAAGATAAAGACATTCCGTTTATTGACATTTCTGCAGAAAAGTTTCAAAACAATGAAAGATTCGAGCGCGAACAAAATAATAATTAATAATTTCGTTACAGAATTTCACTTCGAAAAAGTTAATTTTGAACTTTGTAGTTTACCAATACTTATTAAAGAACTTAGAGACGTTTTTAACATCAATTTGACGAAAGTAGAACTTAAAAATTTTGTAGCACCAAAAATTTGCAAAGTCAAAGCCCCAGCACGCAAGTTTAGATCATCGCACGATTAAATAGGGAAAGGACGCAGAGTCATGGTGTACTTCTTTATTGCAGCGCTGTGTCTCTTTCTTGCTTCATTTCCGCTGTTTCCGCGGCGCCGGCATGCCAGTCACATTTCGGAACTTGAACGAATAATTCTAGTACGCGTACTGAAAATCTCTGGCGTTCTTTTATTGTTTGATCTTTTAATCAAATGTGTGAATAATTAAGATAAAGGATGTGAAAAATAAGCCGCAATTTTGTGAACATGCATATTCCGATAGATATAAACGGAAAACTTCATGCAATCAAAATCATGCAGCTTGAAGGTTATGTTTCTCCCGCTTGACGTTAAGAAGTATTTGGTCTTTTTCTAATCTAAAAATTTATATACATCGTGACCAAAATTATTTTATCTAATGTTCTTATGTGAATTGTCTTGCTACTTGGAAATACTACTTTATTGAATCAAAAATACCAGAGATTTTCGGACGCGGTATGCGGATTATTTTGCGGATTACGTTTTGCAAAGCATATAAAGAAATCGCAGCCAATTATTATTAGAATAAATTTGTTATATGCTACTTTTCACTAGACCCGAATTCGAACCCCTCTTTCTTAATTCTTTTCAATTCGTATGGACAATGCGAATTGGTTTTTGCTGAAGTCATAGGATTTTATAGAATGTGAGTGGAGAAGATTTGATAAGGTTTTATTTCAGAAAGGATAATAGAAAAGTATAAGCCTTCCAAGCGGATGGAATTCGATTGAAATTCAGTGAATGATAAACATAGGATTTGATGGTAGTCATGACTGGACAAGATTTGATAGTTTTATTTCAGGAAGGAGAATAGAAAAGTACGAGTCTTCCAAGCGGATGGAATTTTATAGATATTTCAGTGAATGATAAACATTGGATTTAATAGAAGTCATGAGTGAATAAGTTGTGATAGAGTTTTATTTCATTGAGGATGACAGAAAAGTACAATTCTTGCCTTTGGATAGAATTCGATAGAAATTTCAGTGAATTGTAAACACAGGACTTGATAGAAGTCATAACTGGATAAGATTTGATAGAGTTTCACTTCAGAAAGGATGATGGAAAAGTACAAGTCTTCCTAGCGGATAGAATTTGATAGAAAATTCTACGAAACAGAAACATAGGATTTGATACAAAACATGTGCGGGTAAGATTTGATACACTTTCCCTCCAGTGTGTTGATAAAGTTTGATTCGTGAAATTTATTTGATTGGATTAGACAGGATTTCTATCAAATGTGCTAATGGAATTTTATTCGTGAAACTTGTTTGATTGAATTGGATACGATTTCTATCAAATGTGCTAATAGAATTTGATTCATGTAATTTTTTTGATTCAGTTGGATAGAATTTCTATCAAATATGATGATAGAATTTGATTCGTTAAATTTTTATAATAGAATTTGATAGGATTTCTATCCAATGTGATAATATAATTTAATTCGTGAAATATTTTTGATTGAATTTGATAGGATTTCTATCAAATGTGCTGATGGAATTTTACTGAAATTCAAATTTACGATAGATTTTGATTACATTTTTCCTAAATATATAGAATTTGATTCATTTTCATATGTCCTATTGCAGAAAGTCTATCAAATTCTATACATTTTCAGAATTTTTTTCCAGCAGGGTGGCGATATAATTTTTAATGAATATCTTACCAATTAGAATCTAAATACGGTAACCGCGCCTATCGAGATCGAGTCACGTAGACGATTAGTGTTGAGTGACATAATCCAAACAGTGGCTGAAAGGTAGCAGTTCAACGACTCTTAATGACTGAATATCTCCAGTTTGAACTTATTAATTTAATTAATTACACTAATTTATTAACTTGTGTTTGATATTTAAAAAGAGTTGCATCCTATTTCCTATGAAATTGTCGCATGTTATAATTTACGATTACTGATTTGACAGATTCAATCTAATTTCTACGAATTTCGGCGCCTCTCTCTGCTGAAAATTCCAGACGAATTCTGGATTCCGAAATTTGTCCGAAATTGTCTCTGTTGATGACTGGTTTTTGTCATCTGAATTTTATCCGGTTGTAAACGAAATTTGTCCTGACCGACGGATACGTTTTATCTGTCGGATCTTCCCTGACAGGACCGTCCGTTGCATCAATGTTGCGGATATATTTCCTACAATCATGAAATATTTCCAGAAATGGTTCTGCAATTTTGAGAGATATTACGAAATGTCCGTCCTTTGAAATGGTAATTTCAATTAACAATAATTAATTAATAACAATTCAAATTAGTGTCTATAACATTTGCGAAATAAAATATAATATAAAAAAATATAAATAATATATATATATATATATATATATATATATATAATGTACA
>JBAGKK010507907.1:0-14206 GCA_037177015.1 Euceroptres primus | reverse complement strand
TTTAACTTGATCGGGGAATAAAAATTGACCGGGAAAAACCCGGGAATTTTAAATGGCCTGATCGCTAGACACCCTGACTTCAAATAGTCTTTACCGAGTTGTCATTCTCATGTCTTCAAGTATATTACTGAAAATATAATTTCGGTTTTGCTTAGAAATAAATCACTGAGGGGGACTCCCATATGAATCGAAACGTTTGATTAAAAAACACAATTTTTGTTATTATTGGACACTAAAGCCCACATAAAGGAACACCAACTAATTTAATACCAGCGGGTCAATACAAATTTCTATCATGAATATTAATACTAATTGAATCGAATATAAAAGGCTGGAGAGCAGTTAAAAATAGATTTTGATGCCCCTTGACACGGATGAAAGGGGAAATGCGGAATTCGAGCTTAGAGCGAAGAGCGGCTGCAATAATTCTGACCATCTGCTTCTCTTTTTAGGGACGAGCTGGCAGCAGCTTTGGCAACGATTGAGGCTGAGAGGAGAGGAAGATCAGGATCGATTCAGAAGCCACCGAGATCACTCCAAGCGGAAATGGAATGCGAGGAGAGCGGAAGTTCGCTGGGGGAGCAGGAAGACCTCCGAGCGGAAGTGACACGATCGTGCAAGCGTTTGAGGGAGTTGTGTTCTCGACTACGAAGGGGCGAGGACGACTCAGGTCTTCAGAGCGATTGCGACGAGTCGATGCTTGTCATTGCAAATGGGGCTGAAGCCGAGGTGGGTTCCACTCTCGAGTCTAAAATGCAATGACCTTTATCTTTTATCCTTTATCCTTCATCCTGCTCTCATCGGATCGCATTTCCGTTACCCCCTTCACTTTTCATGTGTGGGTGGTCGATGAAATTCAATATCGGATCTGTATAGGTTTCAGTGTCGACGCTTGACACGGAAAACTAAAATTAATTTTAGTGTCAGTCCTGGAAATTGGAATTAGATTTATTGAAATTCATTTTATTCTTTTTATTGGGAGAATATGGGTTTCAGTTTTAAGAAAAGAATCTTGATTTTCAAACACTTAGGAAAAAATGTTGTTCTTTTAATATAAAATCATTTGGTTGACTGCATTTAGTTGATTTTAAAAATTTTTGATTAAGTGAACAAAATTTTTGTTAAGTAGGCGCTTGACACGGAAAACTAAAATTAATTTTAGTGTCAATCCTGGAAATTGGAATTAGATTTATTGAAATTCATTTTATTCTTTTTATTGGGAGAATATGGGTTTCAGTTTTAAGAAAAGAATCTTGATTTTCAAACACTTAGGAAAAAATGTTGTTCTTTTAATATAAAATCATTTGGTTGACTGCATTTAGTTGATTTTAAAAATTTTTGATTAAGTGAACAAAATTTTTGTTAAGTAGGCGCTTGACACGGAAAACTAAAATTAATTTTAGTGTCAATCCTGGAAATTGGAATTAGATTTATTGAAATTCATTTTATTCTTTTTATTGGGAGAATATGGGTTTTAGTTTGAAGAAGAGAATCTTGATTTTTAAACACTCAGGAAAAATCTTGTTCTTTTAATATAAAATCATTTGGTTGACTGCATTTAGTTGATTTTAAAAATTTTTGATTAAATGAACAAAATTTTTGTTAAGTAGGCATAAGTATAACTCGTTTGCTTCAATCAACCGAAGTTTTTCTGTTTTGTGGTTGACTGTTTTTATTAATTTCAGGCCTGTTAGCGAATCAATTTTTTCCCCTTGGTCACTTTTTCTAGAAGAGGTCACTTTTTCCACTTTTTAAAAAATTTTGATCACTTTTCTCACTTTTTTCGTTGAAAATGGAAATAATTTTTTTTAAATTTCGTTCTCTGATGAAACTTTTGCCTTGTTGAAATGTAACTTAGTTTGTCACATTCTGAAAGTTTATAATTGAGGCCATTGATGAAAAAAGAGCCCGTAACCCTACGTTATCACATAGGCTATGGGCCCTTTTTCTATCAATGGCCTCAATTCTCCAAAATCTATAAAAGTCATGAATTACAAGACATCTACTTAATCTATAAAAAACTCCCAAAATTTCCTAAAATCCTTCCAAATCTTCAAAACTTTTTTGAAATCTGTTAAAATTCTTCAGAAAATTCTAGACTATTCCATAATCTTCCAGTATTCTGAAGATTCTTTCAAGATTGTCCAAATTCTTGTTAAATCTTCTATAATTTTTAACAAAATTTTCTAATCTGTTAAAATTCTCCAGAATTTCAGACTGATCCATAATTTTCCAGACTTTCTCAGTCTTCCTAATCTTCAAAAATTTTTTCAACATCTATTTAAATTTTTCAAAATATTATAAATTATTCCAAAATCTTATAAAATCCTCTAAAATATTCTTAACTCTTCCATATCCTTCTAGAATCTTCTTAAGGTTTCCAGAATCTTTTAGAATCTTTTAGAGCCTCCAAATTCTTGTCACACCTTCTATAATTTAAAAAAAAATGTTCTAATTTGTTAGAATTACAGACTCTCTCAGTCTTCTTAATCTTCAAAAATTTTTTCAACACCTATTTAAATTTTTCAAAATATTATAAATTATTCCAGAATCTTATTAAATCCTCTAAAATATTCTTAACTCTTGCATATCCTTTTAGAGTCTTCTAAAGATTTCCAGAATCTTTTAGAATCTTTTAAATCCTCCAAATTCTTGTCAAATCTTCCATAATTGTCAAAAACATGTTCTAATCTGTTAGAATTATCCAGAATTTCAGACTCATCCATAATTTTCCAGACTCTCAGTCTTCTTAATTTTCAAAAATTTTTTCAACATCTATTTCAATTTTTCAAAATATTATAAATTATTCCAGAATCTTATACAATCCTCTAAAATATTCTTAACTCTTCCATATCCTTTTAGAATCTTCTAAAGATTTCCAGAATCTTTTAGAATCTTCTAAAGATTTCCAGAATCTTTTAGAATCTTTTAGATCCTCCAAATTCTTGTCAAATCTTCCATAATTTTCAAAAAAATGTTCTGGTCTGTTAGAATTCTCCAGAATTTCAGACTGATCCATAATCTTGCAGTCTCTCTCAGTCTTCTTAATTTTAAAAAATTTTTTCAATATCTATTTAAATTTTTCAAAATATTATAAATTATTTCAAAATCTTATAAAATCCTCTAAAATATTCTTAACTCTTGCATATCCTTTTAGAATCTTCTAAAGGTTTTCAGAATCTTTTAGATTATCTTTTAGATCCTCCAAATTCTTGTCAATTCTTCCATAATTTTCAAAAAAATGTTCTAATCTGTTAGAATTACAGACTCTCTCAGCCTTCTTAATCTTCAAAAATTTTTTCAACATCCATTTAAATTTTTCAAAATATTATAAATTATTCCAGAATCTTATAAAATCCTCTAATATATTCTTAACTCTTCCATATCCTTTTAGAATCTTCTAAAGATTTCCAGAATCTTTTAGATCCTCCAAATTCTTGTCAAATCTTCCATAATTTTCAAAAAAATGTTCTAGTCTGTTAGAATTCTCCAGAATTTAAGACTAATCCATAATAATCTTACAGACTCTAGAAGACTCGCAGTCTTCTTAATCCTTCTAGAATCTTCTAAACGTTTCTAGAATCTTTTAGAATCCTCCAAAATCTACAAAAGATTTCCAAAATTTTCTCAAATATTTTAGAATCTTCAAAACTTATCTGAAATCTCTAAAACTTCTCAAAAATATCCAAAGTATTCGAGACTATTCCAGAATCTTCTACAATGATCAAGATACTTCTGGATTCTTCCATAATTTTTTTAAATCTTCTAGGATCTCCAAATACATTTTATAAAACCTTAAAAAATATCCTAATCTTCTTTAATATTCTATGAAATATACTAGACTTCCACAATATTCTAGAATCTTCAAGAATATTCTGTACTCCAGAATTTCCAGAATTCTCATAAATCATTTAGAACTCTCTAAAATCTGCAAAAGACTTCACTATAATCATAAAGAATTCTTTTAGACTGTTTTTAGAATCTTTCTAAAATTCTATAGACGTTTTAAAAATCTAGAAAAAAAATCTGTAAGCGACTAGAAGATTTTAGAAGTTTATAGCAGAATTTATAAAATTTTTGAGGATTCTAAAAAATTCTGAAACGGGGTGAAATATTTTTAAAAATTGGGGTGTAATTAAAAATTTTAGAAGATTTTAGAAGACTCTAAAAAATTCTGGATATCTCTGTAAGAGTTCAAAAGATGCTGGAAGATTTTCTTAGAAGGTCCTAAAAAATGTTTGAGGATATAAGAAGAGTTTTACAGAATCAAGAAGCCTCTAGAAGATTCTAAATTTGTTCTTTAAAACCTAGGAGATTCTAAATGATTTTAAGGGCCTGTAATTTTACAAAATATTTTGTTAATTGAATCCACACGGAAAAAATAGTTGGCTGTAGCAACAAAGAATTCTTGATAGGTTTAGTATTTGCTGTCACAACAAAGAAAGTTAGTTACTGTTACAAAGATACCAAGATTCAAAGGTACTCTACCATCCCCCGGTTTGTAACTGCAACAAAGAATGCTCTTGGTAAAATCTAACCACTATTTCTTGGTTGCTACAGCCAACTAGTTTGTTGCTACAGCCAACTATTTTTTTCCGTGCACCAAAAGCAGAATTAAATGCTCTTTTCATCTATTGAAATTAAATCAGCTTTTGTCGCTAAAAGATCTGGATTACTTTTCGAACCCCTATTTGAAGAGAAGGCTCACTCTTTATTGCAAAAAATATTAAATGAAGGATATTTTGTAGTGACACTGTATCTGATATAATAGAAAACAAGCGATTCCTAGAAATGGAAAGAATCTTAGATTCTAAGCTTGAACAACAACTAGTTCCCTATACTATTATTTTAGTATTTTATTATATTATTTGCCAATAGTATTATTTTCTATACTTTATTTTTACTGAGATATTTTTATTTTATTTTTATTTATTATTTTTTCATTGCAGGCCAACTGTCCTGGAGCCTTGTCCGAGTTGATAGAAGAACTCTACAGCCTCGCCCTGCCTGGAAGTGGAGGACCAGGTGAATTAAGTCTTGCAGTGGAGCTCCATCGAGTACGAGAAGAACTCGAGCACTCGAAAGATCAACTGAAGCAAAATCAGGAAGAATTAAAACGACGAGGGGAGGCTTTAATCGAGACGACTAGTAAGCTTAGTGTCTGTGAAGCTGAACTTCGTGGTGCTCGAGAGGAGCGAGATCGTGCGAGGGGTGACATCGAGCACTCGGAACTCACCAAGGACGAGATCCTCGCCCAGGCTTATCAGAGCAGGGATCAGGCCATCGTCAGGAAAAATAGGGTTGAGGTCGAACTTGCGAGGACCCGGATAGACGTACTTCAAGCCAACAGTCAGCTGATGGAGGCGATTCAGCAGAAAATCGAACTCAGCCAGCAGCTGGAACAGTG
Organism: Euceroptres primus; assembly: GCA_037177015.1. Classification (NCBI taxonomy): domain Eukaryota; kingdom Metazoa; phylum Arthropoda; class Insecta; order Hymenoptera; family Figitidae; genus Euceroptres; species Euceroptres primus. Next base: position 8,799 of record JBAGKK010507907.1, on the reverse strand, counting down.
GCAGATGGATATGCAGGCACTTCTTGATGAGCACGTCCGGAGTAAATTGACACCTGGGTCCTTATCTTCTCCTAATGGAGATGGTTCCGAAATCGTAGCTCCAGCGAGAAAAAAGAGAAGCTCCAGCACCTCCAAAAAGAGATTTGGACTTTTCTGAAAGTTGGAGGTTTCATCTTATTTATTGTGGTTGAATCAAAGACAATGACTAAAAACATTTGTAAATTACGTGGATAGAAATATTTTTATTGGGTAAGACTTGGAGAGTGTTGTCAATTTTATGATCATGGTTTTATACTTGGTTTTGGGTAACACATTTTAAATCCAAATTGAAAGCCTGGAGTATAAAATCCTGTACTGTGTTTTGCTCTTCTTCAATACAGTTTTAATATATCCATTAGTTTTTTTCCACACATTTTTATAAAAATGTCTTCGAGAGCAAATCATTTTCTTAAAGTTGGAAATACTCTCTTTGTTTTGATGAATTGATGCGAGGTGAGAAGCTCAGTGGGGCATGAACGCTTTCTTTATTAACGTTAATAAGCATCCTGAATCACCGAAGCTTCGACAAAACCTGAAATAAGAGCATGAAACGGAAACGTTCTCTTCCGAAATGATCTCTTCTTTTGAATCTCGATCTGGGTTTGTGACTCTTGGATTGAAAAAGGTGAGATTTATTATCCGTCCAACGGGAAGTGAAACAACTAAAAATTGCGAGTGGATGCATTTTGAATTTTAATAAGAAGTTGGAGGAGGCGAGTGGATGCATTTTGAATTTTAATAAGAAGCTGGAGGAGAAAATTTTTATCCTTTTATACGAGAGTAGTGCAATACTAATGCCGACTGGACATGTGTACTTAAAAATCGTGTGCCTTTCGAAAGAAAAAAAAGTGAGAATGGGAGGACATTCTTGTTTTTAAAGAACGACTAGATAATTTGTAAGATATAGAGAATGAAGAAGACAAACGCGCACGTGACCGAGTCGATAAAAGATTTGATTTTACTCATTGTGTCGCATATTTATTTAATAAAAACACAATTGTACAAATAAAACTGACGTTTTTATTTTCTGGTGTTTTCTTTGGAGTAAGAACTGCGTTTTTTATTACCTTGAATAATTTACTGGCGACATAGAAGATTCATACTATATTCTTGATTTATAATTTGAAAAAGAAAGTGTTTTTGAAAAAGTATTCAAAATAATTATAATCACCGTCTTTTTTGTCAACATCTATGAAAGAATTTCCAATGTTTAAGAATATACGTTTTCTTAAAAATAACTGTGGACTGTGATCAGAAGTCGATTTTCAGAAGCAAGAATGCATATTTTGTTATTCAACAATAGAAGTGAAAGTTGTTAATCGAAGACGGAAGTAAATTTCTTAGGGTATATAAATGGTCTAAAATGAATTGATTACATATCGAGTTTGAAAATCAACTACACAGGATGTCTCTTTCAAGTGCAACATTCATCATCTCCCTTGCAGCGTTTTTTACTTCAAGTAAGTTTTCAAAAAGTGTTAAGAGATTTCTATTTGAAAACAAATTGCTCCATAGTTTCGCCTTTTAATATTATTCTTGTGATAGTTTAATATTATTCTCTTATACTTTAATTTTATTGTTTTGTCTTTATATTACTTCTATTATTTTCCAGAAAAATATTGATTAAGGAGTTCCTTTTCCCTTCTATCTTTCGATAAAATTGATTAGGAGATACTTCTATAGTATTTCAGAGCCAGACATATTTTCTAATTGTATTTTTGATATTATTTTTGTTTTTTTATAGCTTTTGCAGCATCTCCAGAAAAAATAGTTGGAGGCATGAGTGCAAGAGAGGGTGAATTCCCTTATCAGGTCTCTTTGCGAAAAAATGGAGTACATTTTTGTGGGGGAAGCATTATTGGGAAAAAATATATCCTGACTGCTGCTCACTGTATTCAGGGAATCGTAAATCCTCCATATTACGATATAACTGTCATAACTGGAACCAATTATTTGTCAAGGGGTGGAGAAATCCATCGAATTGTTCGAGTTACAATTCATCCACAGTACACACCTGGTCCAACCTTCTCCTGGCACAATGATATTGCAATCATAAAGGTCGAATATTTTTTCAAAACCAAAAATTCTGCTAGTCATTTAAAAGAAATTTTGAAAAATAAGTGCTGAATATTATTCAATACTGGTCAATCGATTGAACAGTATTCAATAATAAGAATAATAATAGTAAGATTCATCATTCTTGAAAATGAAGTAGTATATGAAGAATTATAATAAATATTTTTTTATTCATGTAGTTGACGAAGCCAATCACTTTTAATTCAAAACAGAGGGCTATTAATTTGTCAAATGCAACTGTAAAGGCAGGATCTGCAGGTGTTGTCTCTGGATGGGGTTTACAATCTGTAAATTCAAAGGTTCTGCCTGATAATTTGCAAAAAATGAATAGCGTTGTTTCTCTCGGCTCAACATGTCAAAAGTATTACATAGTAAATATTTATAGAGAGCATCTATGTGCCACACAGAAGGTGGGAATTGGTGCATGTATGGTGAGTGGACCAATTCTCAATCTTTAACCTTCTAAAATTATTATATTTTTTCTTTTTAAATCACGTAACTGCAGTTTGCAACGATTAAAGAAAACGAAGCATCGAAAACACGTTTTGGAAAAAACAAATGAAACCAAAAAATTGACGACGGAAAATGGTCAATCTCAATGAAAGAAAGTATTTCTGACAGTTTCGTTCCTCTAGATATTTCGGAACTCAGAACTCACGCCTTTTCCACCCTTAATACTTAAAAAATTCCTGGAAAATACCCAAAACTTGGGACCACGAATTTTTCGATGCAAAGTAGTTTCAGTTGGCAGGAATAAAGCCATATAAAATTTTCAGCCCCCTAAACATTTCGGATCTCACCCCTTTTCCACCCCTAATTCTTAAAAAATTCCTGGAAACTACCCTAAATTCAAGACCACGAATTATTCGATGCAAAGTAGTTTTAATTGACCAAAAGAAAGCCACATAAAATTTTCAACCCCTCTAATCGCCTCGGATCTCACCCCGTTTCACCCTTAATTTTTAAAAAATTCCTGGAAGCTACCCAAAATTCGAGACCACGAATTTTTCGATGCAAAGAAGTTTCTATTGAGAAGAAGAAAGCTATATAAAATTTTTAGCCCTCTAAACACCTCGGACCTCACCCCTTTTCCACTCCTAATTTTTAAAAAATTCCTGGAAACTACCCAAAATTCAAGCACGAATTTTACGATGTAAAGTAGTTTTAATTGACAAAAAAGACGCAACATATAATTTTCAGCCCTATAAACGCCTTGAATCTCGCTCCTTTTCCACCCCTAATACTTAAAAAATTCCTGGAAGCTACCCAAAATTCGAGACCACGAAATTTTCGATGCAGAGTAGTTTCAATTTAAACAAAAAGGCTATATAAAATTTTCATCCCTTTAGAACTTTCGGATCTCACTCTTTTTCAGCCCTTAAGACTTAAAAAATTTATGGAATCTACTAAAAATCCAAAACCACAAATTTTTCGATTAAAGAAGTTTTAATTCATAAAAAGAAACACATAAAATTGTTATCCCCCTAGAACTTTCAAATCTCATCCCTTTTCTATTTCTAATACTTAAAAAATTCCTGGAAACTAACAAAAATCCCAGACCACGAATTTTTTGATGCTAAGTAATTTCTATTGACCAAAAGAAAGCCACATAAAATTTTCTGCCCCCTAAACGCCTCGGATCTCACCCGGTTCCACCCCTAATACTTTAAAAATTCTTAGAAACTACCCAAAACTCGAGGCTATGAATTTTTTAATGCAGAGTAGTTTCAATTTAAAAGGTCTCGAATTTTTGGGTAGTTTCCAGAAATTTTTAAGTATTAAGGGTGCGAGATCCAAAGCGTTAAGGAGGCTGCAAATTTTATATGAATTTCTTTTGGTCAATTGAAACTACTTTGCATAAAAAAAATCGTAGTCTCTAATTTTGGGTAGTTTCCAGGAGTTTTTTTAAAGTATTAGTGGCAGGCCTGACGAGAGGGGGGGGGGGGATAACGGGGAGATTTTTCCCGGGTCCGGAGTTTTCGAGGGGGCCCGGTTTTTCTGGAACTGTGAGAAAATAAATTTTTTTAAAATAAAATTATTGCATCAGCCTGAATTCTAAATTTTCAAAATTAATTATAGGGGCCCGTTATTCCCACCCCTCGGGCCCGGTTTTCCTCTACGGGCCTGATTGGTGGCTAAAAAAGTGTGATATATGTGCCGTTTAGGGAGCTGACAATTTTATATAGCTTTTCTCTTGTCGATTGAAACTACTTTGCATAAAAAATTCGTGGTCTCGAATTTTGGGTAGTTTCCAGGAATTGTTTAAGTATTAGGGGTGGAAAAGGGGTGAGTTCCGAGGGATCTAGAGGGGCGTAACTTTTATAAATACTTTCTTTCATTGAGATTGACCATTTTCCGTCGTCAATTTTTTGGTCTCGTTTGTTTTTTCCAAATCCTGTTTTCGCCGATGCTTCGTTTTTTTTTAATCCTTTGCAAACTGCAGTTTCGTCTTTAATCATATAATTATAAATTGTACAATTCAGATACTTATATTATTTATTTCTTTTTATAGGGAGACAGCGGTGGTCCATTGGCTGTAAATGAAAAAGTTGTTGGCGTTGTTTCCTTCTCTCAACCTTGTGGTGTTGGTGTTCCTGATGTTTACACAAACGTTTATGAATACTTAAGTTTCATTAAGATGGAAATGAATAAGTAACTTATCTTGAATAAAGTTTAATGGAATTCAAGACTAATGAATGAATCGATGAGCTGAAATCCTTATCTCAATTAGTTTTTAAAATGTTTCAAGATGTGAAAGTGAAATAAACATTTACAGTAATAAATATACATTTAGAGACTTATAACTTTTGGGATGAATCAACGATCCCTTCTTCTTTTAAAAAATTTAAAGTTAGAATTATTATTTTTGTTAAATTTGAAGGTACAGTTTATCAAGAAATAATTATTTTTGCAATATCCCAATTGAACAAATAAAAACAAAGTAAAATATATTGAAACAGGTTTATTGATCATTTATAACTTCGGCATTTTGATGCACACATTAGAATCACAATTTTGTTTTGTGTTTAGTCTCGACCTTTACTACTAATCACAGTTTTGCATTAAATAATAAGAATCCTATTTTGCATATTTTTTAAAAACTTTATTGTATATACTCTATTTTACATACTTTAATTATCTTTAGTGTTCGCTGTTTTGGAATTTTCATTTTCATTCTCTCCATAAACTGGTGCATCTGTAATAAAAATTCTCTTATAAATAACTGTGCTAAGTGTAAAATTAATACAATTAACAGAAGAAAAATTGGAACCCACCTTTAAAAAAATGATCACATATCATTATCCATAGTAACATCTGCAAGCATTCTGACATTCATCCAAAAATAAAAAAGATTCGTATCTTTCTCATCTCCCATCCACAGTGGATTAGTCTCATTCTCTTTAAACGCAGTTAACTTATCATCCGGCAAATGTTTCTCAAACAATTCCAAAAACCTCAAATGTTCATTTTCGTACTCATCTGCAGATGATTTACTGCCCATAAGCCTGACTTCTTTATAAGCTGCAGAGTCTTTAATTAAAGAGTAATCTATTGCCTCTGGAGAGAAGGGACACAGTCCACAACTCATGAAACCAGATCTGAGAACTTCACTATCATAAATAAAATCCACTGCCTGTTTCAAAGCAAATGCAAAATCCTCTTTTCTAAACTTTCTTCCATAATTGTCTACATTCCACTGTTGAATGATATCCTTCCAAGCAAATTTCATTGGCCTGAAAAAAGCCACATCCAAAGGCTGGATAATATGTGTTGCATTCGGATGCAGAGGAATCAGTTCTATTTTATTCTCCATACAGAAATTGCTCAAGGGCATTGTCAGATTTGAAGAATGTTTGTCTAGGAACAGAATTATTGGAAATTCGACTTTGCTTCTTAGAAGCCATGGATGAAAGACTCCAGTTATATAATCATAGAAAGTTCTACCAGTCATCCATCCATTTTCGGAATTTCCATGAGCCCATTCATCTGGAATACTGGTAGTAATACTGTAAGGGGTCCTTTGGTATCGAAACATGACCATGGGAGGTGCTAAATTTCCTGAAGCATTGACAGTAAACATTGTTGTGAGGCATTCTTTGTCATTGCTTTTGGCTAAATTGTAAACTGTCTTCGAGCCTCTTTCAATAATAACTTTGTCTCCCTCAGGACTTAAGAAAAAGGCACCCTCATCACAGGTGAATATCCTAGATGGATGGATGTCCAGAAGCTCTTTTTCGTTCAAAAGCTTCTTCACCTCAAGGAACCAGTTTCTTATTCTCTCTTCTGTTAAAGGTGCCCTTCTTTCTGTCGAGTTCTCTTCAATTTTTTGGGCTAGTTTTGGATGACGACGAAGGTATTTTTCGTACCAATGCCGACCAGGTCGGCCATCACAGAATGGTGTTTTTCTCTTGACGATTTTGTTTACTAGTATTTGTACACTGTCTAAGAGTTGTTGTTTGGTTAGAGTGAATCCTTTCTCGCTGGCGATTGTGAACCAACCTACGAGCTGGGTTTCTTCTTTTTCGGTTAATACAAGAGCTGGACCTTTTTTGGCTGATATGGGAGATTTTCCTGTGTGTTTGTAGAGAAGAGTGGTTCTGGGAATTTGGTAAATTTTGCTGGCATTTCGAATTGACATGCCATCTTTTATTGCTGTTAGGGCCTTTTCTACATCTGCTTCTGTATAAGTTGTCTCTCGTGCTACCTGCTTCTTTATGGTTTTGGACATTTTTCTGAAACATGAGAAAGATGTCAGGTGGTAAATTCATCATTGAGTAAAATAGATATTTTTGCAATTTGCAATTCAATAATTTCTTCCATTGGTGTAATAAATCATATATTATACCTTTGCAGAAGTTTCTTGGGGGAATAAATAATAATCCCTACTAAAAAAATAGTCAGGAATCGTCACAAAGGTTCAGAAGTTCTGACGATTTCTGAACATCCTGACCATTCCTGACGAGTCTGACTATTTCTGAAGATATGCTAATTCACATCCTATCAGGTAGCTCATCGGCTAGGACCGCAGGTAGGCCAACCGAAAAGGATTAAAAATTAGGAATAAATTTTTTTCAATGTTACATACACAGATTCAAAAGTGAGAAATTCAGAATCTACGGGTTTTGACGATTTCAGATACCTAAAAATTATCCTAAAAAAATTTAACTTGGGACAAATATAACGTATCTTGTAAAGAGAAAGAGATACGTCAAAACGAATAAAATTTTCAGATTCACCTTCAGATTCATTTAGTAAATAAATATTAATAATTGAATATAAGTAAAAAGGAAATATGCATTTAGTAAATAAATATTAATAATTAAATATAAGTAAAAAGAGAATATGCATACATAAATATAAATAAATAATATAAATATAAAGTAATATAACAGGGATTAGGTTTTATAGCATTCTATTGGACCCCTAATAAAGGGATTATTCCTCAGATCCTAAAGTCTGACGATTTCTGAACAATCCTGACGAATTCTGACTTTTCCTGACGATTTCCGGCCAGAAACGTAACAAAACTGGTCAGAAATGGTCAGAAGTCCTGACTTTTTTTCTGACGATTCCTGACTTTTTTTTAGTAAGGAAGTTACTTGGGGGAATAAATAATAATCAGAAGATTAGTAAATTGAAGGTATCAAAATATTACAAACAGAAAACTGTCATAATTCACTATACTTAAATAATGTATAATTATATTAATTATAATTAGTATTAATTATCATGGCACGTAAGTGAAAATACAATATATTTTATAAATATACAGACTAGAGAAAATGCGGTGTACTACAATAATTTGAAGTTATCATTTCGTTATGTACGTTAATCCGACCACCTTAAAAGATTTGTCAAAGATACACGCAATCTTAATTTTCTTTTTAAATGTATGAGGTTACACAGCAAAAATCATTCATGGACGAAAAAATACAAATACTTATTGCTTTTGCCTGCATAAACAAAAAAGACAAATAAATTGCCAATAACTTTTTTAACATTCCTAGTCAAGATTCTGCAACACCTTGACACGAATTGCGTCTTGCTCACCTTCATTATACACAAAGTAAATGATAAATCGATTTCGTTTTGTCACTAGCGACAAATGAGAAAGTTGAAATTGCATAACAATATTTTAAAATAACTCAGTTTGAAGTTTGGCACTTGTTTTTTGATAATAAAATAATATTTTGTTGCAATGTTTACAAACAAGCAAGATGCAAGTCGAATGCACTTTAGCAGTAAGTCAAAGATTATGTTCGTGATCATGTATGATGCGTACGCTAATTCGACCACCTTAATAATGTGGTAAAAAATTTGTTTTTAGAATATTGAATAATTGGATGTTAAAGTAGGGTACTTAATGAGTAAACTATGGGGTAGGATCACCAGTTAAATTTATTTAAATGGAAAAAATATAATTTTTAAGAGAGCAGTGTTTACTAACCTTTCTTCTAAGAGCCACGTTGCAATCCAATGAATGAATGTGGTGAGGACAAATTTGAACAGATGGAGCCATTGGCAGGAACGTACAGCAGGATACATTAATGTTTTTTTTTTTTTTTTGGAAAAGGATTTATGAATTGTTAAGGATCGGCAAACGTTACGGCCCAAGTAGGGGCCCTCTTCAGTGCCAAATAGTAATAATGGTCATGCAATTAAGAATCACTAATTAATAATATA
>JBAGKK010507896.1:0-14207 GCA_037177015.1 Euceroptres primus | reverse complement strand
TATATATATATCTAATTAAGTATAGTAAGCAGTCGATCGGAGCAAAATAGTATTCTGCATCCGTTACTCGCGTGACAAAAACAGTAAGTCGTTAGCCGAGAGAACGTTAAGTGGAAAAATACTTTCCAATGCCTCAGCCGAGATAAACGCGTTCAACCGCATTATCCTGATCGAAACTTTTTGTGAGCATACATCAGCCAAGAATAGTATCTAAAAGTAGGCATATTCTATATTTTCCGACGTAATTTTTAAAATTTGGGTGAATTTAAGGAAATTGTGTATTCTAACTTCTAAATATGTGATTGAAATTCTTTGAAAGCGAGGGCGCGACTACTTGATTTTAGAAGGTAGAGCAGATTACAAGATTTCAATGATTTCAAGGATTTTGAACATTACAAAGGATTTCCAGATTCTAAAATTTGTTTCAGATTTTAAAAACTTCAAGAGATTTGAAAATTTGTTTGAGATTTCGAAGATTTTAAGAGATTTCAAGGGTTTCAAATGAGGAGTTGACAACTCGATTGATCGGGTGTACACCTACTTCTGACTTCAAGACACTTCAGGATATTTCAATGACATCAGGAGATCTCAAGTGACTTCAGGAGAATTCAATTGACTTCAAGTGAATTCAGGTGATTTCCAGGGACTTCACGTGATTTCAGGTGAATTCACGTGACTTCATGTGAATTCAAACGACATCAAATATTTCAGGAGATTTCAAGAGAATTTAAGTGACTTCAAATGAATTCAAGTGACTTCAAATGAATTCAGGTGATTTCAAATGACTTCACGTGACTTCATATGAATTCACGTGACTTCATGTGAATTCAAATGACTTCAGATATTTCAAGAGAATTTAAGTGACTTCAAATGAATTCAGGTGATTTTAAATGACTTCACGTGACCTCATATGAATTCACGTGACTTCATGTGAATTAAAATGACTTCAGATATTTCAGATCTCAAGAGAATTCAAGTGACTTCAAATGAATTAAAGCGACTTCACGTGACTTCATGTGAATTCGCGTAACTTAATGTGAATTCAAATGACTTCAGAAATTTCAGGAGATTTCAAGTGACTTCAAGTGAATTCAAGTGACTTCATGTGACTTCAAGTGACTTCAGATATTTCAGGAGATTTCAGATATTTCAGGAGACTTCAGGAGATTTCATTACAAGTGTACATCTGACTTTACGAGTTGTTAACCCCTCGGTTTCAAAAATTTCAAAATATTTCAAGAAATTTCAAAAGTTTTCAAAAAATGTCAAGAGATTTCAAAAGATTTAAAAATGATTTCCAGAAATTTCAAAATATTTCAAGGATTTCCAAACATATTTCTAGAGATTTCAAGAGATTTCAAGGATTTCCAAAAATATTTTTTGAAATTTCAAATATTTCAAGAGATTTCCAGAGATTTTAAAGATTTCAAGAGATTTTAAGAGATTTCAAAGATTTTGAAGATTTGAAGGATTTCAAAGATTTCAAAAATTTCAAAATATTTCAAGAGATTTAAAAAAATTTCAAGAGATTTCAAAGATTTCATGAAGGGCAGTCAAGAGAATTCAAGTGAATTCAAAGTAAATCCCAGGAGAATGATTGGAATTGAAGTGGATTCAATGAAATTGAAATTGAATGGAATTCAAAAGAAGTTAAGAAAATACAAATAAATTAAATATAGAATTCAAGGAAAGTCCAGGGAATTCAAGAGCATCCAAATCAATTCAAAGTGCACAGAAAATTATTTAATTAATAATTGAAAGCGAATTTCAAGTGAATTTAAGAAACCTGAAGTGCATATAAGTAAAATAATGAAATTTTAAGTGAATTCCAGTTTAATTCAAAGTAAAATTATCGAACTACAAGTGAATTAGAGGAACTTGAAGTGTATAAAAGTGAAATAATGAAATCTTAAGTGAATTCTAGTTGAATTTAAAGCGCAATTATGGAGTTTCAACCGAATTCCAGTTGTATTTAAAGTGAAATTACGGAATTTCAAGAGAATTCCAGTTCAATTCAAAGAGAAATTAGGGAATTTTAAATGAATTTAAATGAATTGAAGGAACTTGAAGTCCATCTAAGTGAAATCGTGGATTTTCAAGTGAATTCCAGTTGAATTCAAACTGCAATTAAGGAATTTCTAGCGAATTAAAAGAACTAAGTGAAATAATGGAACTTCAGATAAATTGAAGAAACTTGAAGTGCATCTAAGTGAAATAATAGAATTTCAAGTGAATATAAGAAAATATAAGTGCTTCTAAATAATTTTCAGTTGAATTCAAAGTCAAATAATGGAATTCAAAGTAAAAGTAAAAGTTCCTTCAACTCAAGTGACTTGAAGGAACTTGAAGTGTATCAAAGTGAAATAATGGAATTTTAAATGAACTTCAGTTTAATTCACAGCAAAATTATGGAACTACAAGTGAATTGAAGGAACTTGAAGTGAATCAAAGTGAAATAATGGAATTTTAAGTGAATTCTAGTTGAATTTAAAGTGCAATTATGGAATTTCAAGCAAATTCCATTTGTATTTAAAGTAAAATTACGGCATTTCAAGTTAATTGAAGGAAATTGAAGTGGATCTAAGTGAAATAATGGAATTTCAAGAGAATTCCAGTTCAATTCAAAGAGAAAGTAGGGAATTTTAAATGAATTGAAGAATAGGCGTAACTTTTTTTTAAATGAGCCTTAACTGTCCTGCCACAGACTTCTTACTGTCATATTTTTTAAAACTGACCCAAATTATTCATTTTTATAAACAATTCTTATAAACAAATGCCATATGACCATTTTTACATGAACAGGCTTGATTCTTTTTGTAATCAGCCTTAAATGTCTTGCCACAGACTTCTTGCTGTCATGTTTTTCAAACTGACAAAAATTGTTCATTTTTATAAACACTTTTTGTAAACAAATGCCCATTTTGACTATTTTTACATGAACAGGCTTAATTTTTTTGTAGAATCGGCTTAAAATGTCTTGTTACAGACTCATGACTGTCTTATTTTTCAAACTAACAAAAAATAATTTTTATAAACAATTTTTAATCATTTCGAACACTTTTTCATTAATAGGCTTGATTGATTTTGTAGAATCAATTTAAAATGTTTTTCCGAAGATTTCTTTCCGTCACATTGTTTATACTGAAAAAATTGTCAATTATATAAACAATTTTTATAAACGAACGCAATTGTTTATAAAAATTATTATTTTTTGTCAATTTGAAAAATATGACAGCAAAGAGGCTGTCGCAAGACATTTTAAGCTGATTCCACAAAAAAAAGTTACGCCTATTAATGTAAAAGTAATCAAAATGTGCATTTGTTGATAAAAATTAATAATTTTTGTTAATTTGAAAATATGACAGTAAGGAGTCTGTGGCAAGATATTTATGGCTGATTCTACAAAAAAATTAAGCCTATTCATGTAAAAATGTAAAAATGTGCATTTGTTTTCAAAAATTGTTCAACCAATTATCAAATAATTGATTGCAATTAACTTATTGTAATTCCACATTAATTTTTGTCACATTTCCTACAAAAAGTATGGATTTCAAACAGTTAGTTATTGCGCATCAGGAAAAAACTTTTGTCTATTAATTTGTTCATAGCATTAAAAACATTTTTTCTTACTCTGATCGACTAGAATCTATTGCTAGATAGTTATTACATTGATTGAGCACCTGTTTTAATAAATTTGAAAATCTTTAAAAAGTGGTACATCTGAAAAGTTAACAACAACAAACATTCATCTTTGTTGATAAATAAAAAATTTTTCTCTGGTCGAAGTGAATTTTCTGAAGTAATCCATTATATCTGGAAGCCTTACGCTCATTTTAAAAAAAGAGCCATGAGAATCTATTAAGAATAATTGACCTGTCGGATGAGTTTTGTCCAAAAAATTTAATTTTTTCCTCTGTGCCACGGCACAAAAAACTAATATCGAAAACCAATTTATAAGTTATTTAAATTCCAGTGCCGATTCAAAGAAAATCTAGGCCCCAAGCTACAGATTTTTTAGAAATGCCTCGGATAAAAAATACCAAGAAGCAGAGAAATGACTTGCTTTTGGAAATATTCAGACCCTTTTTTGAGAATATTTATTGAACAAAAGTATCATTAACTTTAAAACTGAATGAGAAGTAAGCAAAAAAAAACTTGATAAATCCTCTTGAATTAATTTCTCAATATTTAACGAAAGTGCCTTAAAATCCATTGATCGAAATAAATTTAAAATGAGTTACTATAATCAGTTAGGCCATCAAATACATTATCTACGCGCAAAAAATCTTTTTAAATTGAAATTCTGTCAAGTTATTAACTAAATGAAAGTGTATTATTTACTCACTTTTGATTCAGTAAAGACATATTTCACTCATTAGTGATCAGGTTCTAGCAATTTAAATGTATAGCTTTGAATTTTATTTTATGAAATCAGTATATAATAATTTTTACACGTAATTACTATTTTAAATTAAAAAATAAAATTTGACATTTTCTAAAATTACGAATTATGAAGGAAATTTAACGACGTATTTATTAACATAAAAAAATGTTTACAAGATTAACAAGTTTTATACGTAAGGAATGTGTAATAAGAAATCAGTCATTTCAAAGAACGATTGTCTATTTTAAGGATGTACCTATGCATTTTTGAAACAAAAAGATACTTTGTCACGGTGATTTCCAAAAGGAAATTTTAGTAATATTATAATATTAAGACTAAAAATGTTTACATCACACGAAGCACATAGTAAAAGTGAGAATAGAGAAAAATACATCATTTCTGAACTTAAAAAATTATTTGTTATCCATGAATAAAATATAAATTTGAATGAATATTAGGGTGGTCCAAATTTTTTTTCGAATATTTATGCTCTACTCCCCAAAGTTAATATCCACAAAAAAATAAATGCGTTTCTTTTTTTAAAAACAAGCCCCATGAAGTTTAACACGTATTTTCCATAAGAAAAAAAGACGTTTTTATAAATTTTATTCAGAATTTTCAATTTTCGCTTAGAGTGAGATAATACTTAATGCAATTTTACAAACATAATTGTTTAAACAAATAATTATTATTTATAAACTATCTTCTCCCATAGTAATGCTAGATATTTGCGGCCTTTTCTGAGATTTTTAACTTTTGTCCAGTTTTCACTTAGAGTGACGTAATAATTAATGCAATTAAGTAAAAATAATTGTTTAAACAAATTATTATTGCTTATAACTATCTTCTACCATATTAATGCTAGATAGTTCCGGGTTTTTTCTGAAATTTTTAACTTCTTGTCCACTTTTCACTAGTGAGGTAATAATTAATGCAAGTTATCAAACATAATTGTTTAAAAAATTTATTATTAATTATAACAATACTCTCTTAGAATAATGATTGAAAGTTGCAGTCTTTTATAATTGTTTAAGAAAATTATTATTAATTATAACAATATTCTCTTAGAATAATGCTAGAAAGTTGCAGTCTTTTCTAAAATTTTTCATTTTTTGTCTGCTTTTCAATTAGAGTGAGGTAATAATTATTTAAAGTAAACAAAAATAATTCTTTAAACAATTAAGTATAATTTTTATTAATATTCTCTTTGAATAATGCTAGAAAGTTGCGGTTTTTTCTGAAATATTCAACTTTTTATCCACTTTTCGCTTAGAGTGAGTTAATAATTAATGCAATTTAACAAACATAATTGTTTAACCAAATTATTATTATTTATAACTATCTTCTTCCATAATAATGCTAGATAGTTGCGGTTTCTTCTGAAGTTTTTAACTTTTTGTCCACTTTTCACTTAGTGAGGTAATAATTAATGCAAGTTAACAAACAAAATTATTTGAACAATTGATTATTGCTTATAACTATCTTCTCTTAGAGTAATGCTAGAAAGGTACGCTTTTTTCTGAAATCTTCAGTTATGCTTTGACTTTTTAGTTATGAACGACTAATCAATGAACATCAACAAGAATCATTTTTTAAGTAGTATTTTATTTTTTTCGAAGTGAAGTGTTTTTACACTTTCGCTAATGTTTTAAAAATATTAATTTAAACAAAAAGGCTATCTTACAGTAGAGATAAAAACAAAGGATGGAATAATTAGGAGCAGGTGGGAGGAGTGGGAGGTGATATATAAATGACATGTAAAAATTTTGTTTTAAATTATAACTCGAAGTAAAAGAAGCGTAAAAGAAAAATTTGGAATTGCACACATTTTACTATCAGCCCCCATCCCTCTTCCTTCCTTGGAGAAAACATGTAATCGATTATAATTTACATATAAAGGAGATTAAAAAGGGCCTCAATCAAATAATCAATTGATTATAACATTGTTATTATCAATTAATTATTTAATTGTAATAAATAACTTGCATTAATTATTACCTCCCTAAGTGAAGAGTAGAAAAAAGTTGAATATTTTAGAAAAAAAGCAAATCTCTAGCATTATTCAAAAATAAATATTATTAAAAAAGTAATAAATTGTTTAAACAGTTATGTTTGTTAACTTGCATTAATTATTACCTCACTAAGTGAAAAGTGGACAAAAGATGGAAAATTTTAGAAAAAACCGCAACTAACATTACTATAGGAGAAGATAGTTATAAATGATAATAATTTGTTTACACAATTATGTTTGTTAACCTGCATTAATTATTAACTCACTCTAAACGAAAAGTGGACAAAAAGTTGAATATTTCAGAAAAAACCGCAACTTTCTAGCATTATTCAAAGAGAATATTATTAAAAATAATAATAAATTGATTAAACAATTATTTTTGTTAACTTAAAATAATTATTACCTCACTCTAATTGAAAAGTGGACAAAAGGTGGAACAGTTTAGAAAAAGCCGGTACTTTCTAGCTTTATTTTAGGAAAATATTGCTATAAATAATAATAAATTGTTTAAACAATTATTTCTGTTACCTTTAATTGATTATTGCCTCGCTCTAACTGAAAAGTTGAAAACAAGTTGAAAAATTCGGAAAAAATCGCGACTTTCTAACTCTATACTAAGAGAAAATTGCTATAAAGGATAATAAATTGTTTAAACAATTTATGTATACATCTAGATATCAGTAGAAGGTAATATTTTACATGTAAGAAACAATTTGTACTTAAAAAACCGCAAAAAAGCCATAATTAGTGCCAAAAACTCGCAAAACCCAATTTTTCACTTATGGGGTTTTTTTGATACCCTATGAAACTAATTGTGAAGACAAATGTTCAGTTTCAACTTGATTCACCAAATATTGACGATTCTGAAAAAAATTTACAAAAACGTATTTTTTTCTTACGGGAAATAAATTTTAAACTTCATAGGGCTTGCGGAACCTCTAAATATCATTTTTTTTAAACGCATTTATTTTTTTGGATTCGAACAAATGTTTTTTTGGGGGGGGGGGAGTAAAAAAATTCAAAAAAGAATTTTCCAATTCATTTTTGGACCACCCTAATGAATATGCATTTATTTTAGCAAAATATTTATTTAATTTGAAGAAAGCTGTGTTTCGAACGATTACTGATTTTTTTTTCATTGGAATGGATAATTATTTAACGAAACAAAATATTTTTCAATTGGAAGAAATATATAATTGAAACAAAGATGCGAAAATTCAGCCAGAGGGAAACTACAAATTTAAATGAAATGAATATATGTTTATTCCAAAAAGAGATTCTGGTTCTTTCGTTGAAATAAATATTTATTTGAATTAATATACTTCATGCTGGTTAGGCAAAAAATGATTTCTTTCAGTGAAATAACTGATATTTACTTAAACAAAATATTTCTGTGACTGAAATAAATATTTTATTTCTATATTCGTGTCAATTCTTAGTATCAAATAAATATATTTTCTTACTGAATGAATTTCCATTTGCTCTAACAAATTATTCCTTTCAGTCAAAAAACTCGAAGTACTTGATTCACACCTGGTTCAATTATTTAGTTCAAATACGTATTTATCGCTTCAAAAAACACAATTGATTGCGCTGAAAAAATATTTATTTCGAAACGCGAACAAGATTCAATGAAGCTAGGTTCTTCACATCAAAGACGAATTTTCGTTAAATTAATGCTTTCACATTTGTTTCAAATTAATATTTACTTGTAGCAAATAAATATCACCAATGAAATAATTTTTTGAAACAAAGACTTCAGTTTTTTTCCCTTGAGAAATATTTATTTATCTTTAATTACTAATTATTTGGTGTAAAGAAAGATAAATAAATGCATTTATTTGGCTGTAGTAAATTTTTTCTCAGTGTACCACTGTTGAACTTTGATAATAAATTCAAGAATGAATGTTAATATTTTATCGATAAGACTGCATATATATATATATAGAGGTTTAGTGTGGGAAATAGTTTTGTAACAAGAGGCACGCCCAAGGCGTCAACGAGACATACTCTGTAATGAGCCAATAGTGCAAAAACTTTAGAATTATAAGGTCGTAACGGAAACTATAATCTTTACAATGAACACAATCACCTTTGAGTCATTATGATCCTATATATAATGCAGAACTTCACAATCGTAAGGTCGTAACTTAAACTATAGTTTTCAAAATAAGCCCAGTCGTCCATTTCGGTTATAAACTTCTTGTCTTACATAATATGTCAAACCAATAATAATAAAAAAAAGATTACTTCATTCTCACCTTAAGGAAAATTAATATATTAATGTATGAAAGGAAGATAAAATTTATAAAAGGAAAATAAAAGGAAAATTGATATATTTTCCTTTTATTTTTGATCAACCCTTAATATAGAGAAAAATATATATAAAATAGATATAAAATATATAAATATATAAAATATACATAAAAATATGTAAGTGAAAAATAAATTAAGAATTATGTTTAAATTCTTAAGAAGTCAAATATAATTGTAAAAATTACAATACATATAATTATATTTTTCAATTATACCTGGCAAGTTTCGTATGTAATTATTCCAAGAATGTTGCAAAAATATCTATTCTACGAATATGTGGACAATTTTTTGCAACCGAAATGACCATGTCCGGCTATTAATTTTATGCTTTTTACTGCCCTACAAAATTAGGATATTACGCAACTTGTGACAGACAAAAATAACTTGATTTCATGTAAAAGTCCGAATGAAAGGAATACAAAGGGGAAAAAAAGTCCATTTCAAATAAAATATGTGTGAGAAAACAGCAAGTTAAAGTATTATTAATATAAGAAAAGAAGAGAGATTGTAATTTCTTTTTTTTTTTTTGAGCAAAGTTGAAAGAGGTTTGTCATTAAAAGAAACAGCGAAAAAATAACCGAATCTGAATGAATAAATGTGGAACGTGTTACTTGTAGACTACAAGATTTTTATTCTTATTTTTCCCAAACAATTTTTTGCCTTTTAAATATTTTTACCTTTTACTTTTTTAAATTTGTGTTTGATAATTTATCAATTGAAATTAATAAGGAACATTACTTTCTTTTCAATAATGAAAGAAAATACATAAGGAAACTATGCATTCCAAGTTGAAGGAAAGTTAATGACAAAGCCTTGAAATTTCTCAAGCCATTCAAAGAGTGCACAATTTATGAATAACACAATTAGTTATACGAGTGAGGACAAAGCTATAATTGTTTTCAACACATCCTATGCGAAATTTCTTAGAGCTGGCATCACCTTTCTATCCATTATAATTTGTTGCCTTACATAAGAGATCACTCGAATAGTATAACGGAAATATAAAACTTGCAATTTTATCGCAAAGGTCTTAAAACGAATGATTGAAATCATAAACTTAGTATTATATTTAACACTGTTAGAAATTTTCATAAATTTCTGGAATTTTAGAGCAATTTTTATGACGTAATTTAGTACATTTACAGGCTTTGCAGCAACTTTTATGAAATTTAAGACACTTTTCGAAAACCGTGTCTGAACATTACCAAAATGTAACTGAATTTTCATAAATTTTTTCTTAAATTATTACGCTAACTAATATTGAATTAAAGAAACTGTAATTAAAAAATTTATTTAAAAAAGTATCTTAAATTTATGAAAATGTATCTTAAATTTATGGAAAAGTATCTACATTTTCAATTACTGAAACTACTTCTACAACTAATATTGAATTGAAGAAACTAATTGAAATTTATGAAAAAAAGTATCTTAAATTTATGAAAAAGTATCTACATTTTCAATTACATGAAACTACTTAAATTTCAGTTACCTGTACGTAAAATTTTTTCTGTTACAATTTCGAAATTTTAGTAAGTTACAAGTGTTGTAAAATTACGAGAGGTTCACCGCTGGTAATTTTGATGTACACCTGAATTCAAGAATTCGAAGAATTCAAGATGAATTTCGAGAATTAAAAAGAATTCAGGAAGAATTCAAAATAATGCAAGGCGAATTAAAAATAATGCAAAGAATTCAAAGAATTCAAGGAAAATTCAAACGAAATTAAGGTGAATTCAAAGGAATACACAAGAATTCAAAGGGATATACAAGAAATTAAAGAAAATTAAAAAAATTTTCAAGGGGAATTCAGAGAATTGAAAAAAATACAAAGAACGCAAAAGAATTCGAGGTTAATTTCAGATTAATTCAGAGGATTCAGAAGAATATAAGGTGTAAACAAAAGGATACTTGGCGAATTCAAAAGAATTCAAAGGAAAACAAAGAATTCAAATAATTCAAGGATAATTGAAAAGATATTAAGGTAAATTTAAAGGAATTTAGAAAATTCAAAAGAATTCAAGCAGAATTTAAAAGAATACAAGGTGATTTTAATGGATTCAAAAGAATATAAACAAATGCAAAAGAATTCAAGGTTAATTCCAGGTGAATTGAGAGAATTCAAAAGAAAGCATGGTGAGTTCAAAAGAAATTAAGATGAATTCAGGGAATTCAAAAGAATATAGGTAAGATGAATTTAAAGAATTCAAGGATAATTCAAAAGATATAAGGTGAATACAAAAAAATTGAAAGAATTCAAAACAATTCAAGGTTAATTCATGGTGAATTCAGAGAATTCAAAAAAACACAAAGAATGCAAAGCAATTCAAAATAATTCGAAGAATTTCAAAGAACTCAATGTTAAAAAATTAAAAAATAAAAATTCAAAGTAAATTCAGAGAATTCGAAAGAATACAAAGTGAATTCTAAAGAATTCAATGTTAGTTCAAGGAGAATTCAAAGACTTCAAGGCTAATTCAAAAGATATTAAGTTGCAGTCAGAGAATTCATAAAAATTGAAAGAATTCAATTATAATTCAAAGGAAATTAAGATAAATTGAACCAACTTGAATTCAAAAGAATTCAAGGTGGTTTCAAAGAATTCAAAAGAACACAAAGAATGCAAAACAATTCAAAATAATTTCAAGAATTTCAAAGAATTAAAGGTTAAGTCAGGGAGAATTAAAATTATTAAAGCCTTTTTCAAAAGAAATTCAGTTGAATTCAGGGAATTCAAAGAATTCAAGGTTAATTCAATAGAAATTAAGATAAATTCAGATAATACAAAAAAAATATATGATGAATTTAGAAGATTTCAAAGAATTCAAGGTTAATTCAAGGTGAATTCAGAGAATTCAAAAGAATACAAAGTGAATTCAGAAGAATTCAAAGAATTAAAAGATAATTCAAAAGAATACAAGGTGAAGAGAGAGAGAGAGAGAGAATACAGAGAGAATACAGAATACAATTTCAAATAATTCAAAAGAATGCAAAGAATGAAAAACAATTCAAAATCAAAAAATTTCAAAGAATTCACGGTTAATTCAAGGTGAATTCAGAGAATTAAAAAGAATACGAAGTGAATTCAAAAGAATTCAAAGAATACAAGGTTAATTTAAGGAGAATTCAAAGACTTCAAGGCTAATTCAAAAGATATTAAATTTCAGTCAGAGAGTTGAAAAGAATTGAAAGAATTCAATGGTAATTTAAAAGAAATTAAGATTAATTCAAAAGAACACAAAGAATGCAAAACAATTCAAAATAATCCACAAAATTTCAAAGAATTTAAGGTTCAGTCAAGGAGAATTAAAAGTACTAAAACCTTTTTCAAATGAAATTAATGTAAATTCAGAGAATTCAAAAGAATAAAAGATAAATTCAGAAGAATTTAAAAGAACTGAAAGAATTCAAAGTTAATTCAAAAGAATAAAAGATGAATTCAGAAGAATTCAAAGAATTCAAGGTTAATTTGAAAGAAATTGAGTTGAATTTAGAGTATTAAAAAGAATTCAAATAATTTAAGATTAATTTAAAAGAAATTAAGGCGAATTCAAGGAACGCAAAAGAATTCAAGTAGAATTAAAAATAATACAAGGTGATTTCAAAAAATTCAAAAGAATGCAAAGAATGAAAAACAATTCAAAATCAAAAAATTTCAAAGAATTCACGGTTAATTCAAGGTGAATTCAGAGAATTAAAAAGAATACGAAGTGAATTCAAAAGAATTCAAAGAATACAAGGTTAATTTAAGGAGAATTCAAAGACTTCAAGGCTAATTCAAAAGATATTAAATTTCAGTCAGAGAGTTGAAAAGAATTGAAAGAATTCAATGGTAATTTAAAAGAAATTAAGATTAATTCAAAAGAACACAAAGAATGCAAAACAATTCAAAATAATCCACAAAATTTCAAAGAATTTAAGGTTCAGTCAAGGAGAATTAAAAGTACTAAAACCTTTTTCAAATGAAATTAATGTAAATTCAGAGAATTCAAAAGAATAAAAGATAAATTCAGAAGAATTTAAAAGAACTGAAAGAATTCAAAGTTAATTCAAAAGAATAAAAGATGAATTCAGAAGAATTCAAAGAATTCAAGGTTAATTTGAAAGAAATTGAGTTGAATTTAGAGTATTAAAAAGAATTCAAATAATTTAAGATTAATTTAAAAGAAATTAAGGCGAATTCAAGGAACGCAAAAGAATTCAAGTAGAATTAAAAATAATACAAGGTGATTTCAAAAAATTCAAAAGAATACAAAGAATGTAATTCAATTGCAAATAATGCAATGAATTCCAAAGAATCCAAAGTTAATTCAAGGTGAATTCGGAGAATGCAAAATAATACAAAGTGAATTGACAAGAATTCAAAGAATTCAAGGTTAATTTAAGGAAAATTTAAAGAATTCACGGCTAATTCAAAAAACTCACGGTTAATTCGAAGAATCCACGGCTAACTCAAAAGAAATTGAATTAAATTTAGAGAATTAAAAAGAATTCAAAGAATTCAAAAGAATGCAAAGAATTCAAAGTTAACTTAAATAAAATTAAGGTGAGTTCGTAGAATTAAAAAAGCTTCAATGTTAATTCAAAGAATTCAAGGTGAATTAAAAAAATACAAGGTGAATTCAAAGAATTCAAAGGAATTCAAGGACAAGTGTATACCTGAACTCAGAATTAGTTAACTCCTTGTAAAGTTACATTATTTTACTGGAATATTTAGTTACTTATAATTGAATAATTATTGTATCTAATCTGTTCTAATAGTGCTGAATGTTTTACGTATTTAACAATTATGAAAACTTTCAGTAAAAAAATGCTTATAAAATGCTTATAAAATGATATAAAATGCTAATAATTGAATTCCTTTTAAAAATGAAAATTTTACCAAATATATATGAATTATAACTTACCAAATGCGAGGGCTACAGTCAAGAAAAATAATTTCAATGCCATGGTAGTTTAGTCAGATAACATGATCCACTGATGCATGAATTTAGGTACCTGGAACATACAGTTACAAGTAAATTTGGAATTAATTCGTATAAAAAAAGAGAAGAGATTGTTTCTTACAGTTATATATATATATATATATATATATCACTTCCACAAATAAATTCTTTTCTAAATTTTTCTCAGCACTTTTTTCTGATTTTTCTTGGAAGCTATTTTACTACTTATTTATTGATCGATAGAGATTAAAAAGAAGAAAAGACGCAATCTTTTATACCGTTAAGTAACAATAATAACAGAACTATTGCGGAGGTCGGAGGCGTAACTATGCGTGATGCATGCCTACGTCAGAAAACAACAATTATAACGAAATCAAGGAAAGACTTCATGATACGTTACATTGAATATGTCTAAAAAAATCTGCCCGGCTCCCTTCGGGGGCGCGGGCACATTCTCATCGCGCGCTTCGCCCGCAAGTTTGAGCGCGCTTCCAGGCTCGCGGAATATTCGTCGTTCTTTGCGCAGAGTCAAGTTTATTCCTCATGATTTACT
>JBAGKK010507885.1:0-14207 GCA_037177015.1 Euceroptres primus | reverse complement strand
AAACTTCAAATCTTTTTTTCGTTGCATGAGAATTGCACCGAATCCATGAGAGCTTGCGTCACAATGCAATTCTGTTTGAGCCTTAGGATCATATATCGCCAAAATAGGGGCTTCTGTTAATTTATTTTTTAGAAAACCAAATGATCCGCGTTGTTCATCTCCAAATTTTTTTTGGAGATCCGCACCTTTTCGTAAGAGATCGTACAGAGGTTTGGCAACAATCGAAAACTTTTCGATAAATTTCCGAAAATGGTGCACAACACCTAAAAAGCTCTGCACACCTCTTACATCCTTGGGTTCCGGAAAATTCAATACAGCTTCAATACCCTTAGCTGTGGGACTAATACTGTCCTCATTTATCTCTTAACCCAAAAATTCAATATTGGTGCAAAGAAATTCGCATTTATCGAGGCGAAATTCCATTTTATTTTCCACCAGAAGTCTGAACACTTTACTCAGAATTGCAAAGTGGTGCTCAATCGTCTGTGTGGTCACTAATATATCATCCATATACGCTACTACATCGCCAGAATTAATTAGGTCTTTAAATACGCTGTTAACAAATTTTTGAAACCTGGAAGGAGCTGTCTTTAGGCCAAACGGCAGACATAAAAACTCAAATTGATCTAGAGGAGTGACAAACGACGCATATTTTTGAGACTCCCGCAATTGAAATATGGTGAAACCCATCTTTAAGACCTAGTCTCGAAAAAAACTTTTTATTATTCAAAACATCAAGTTGATCATCAATTAGAGGTAATGGATAGTTATCTTTTATGATATACTTATTTAGCGTACGATAATCAATAAACATACGTGATTCACCATTTTTCTTTTTTACTAAAACAACAGGGGATGCGTATTCAGATTCACTCGGTTTGATACGCTTCAAATTGATCAATCTGTCTAGAATATTTTTCAAATCATTTTTCTCAGCGTAAGAGACAATCTTCTAGGGCCAAATTGGAAGGGTTTATGCTCCTTCATTTTTCGGGCCGATCAGGAATAACATATTCCTCGAAAAATAAGGTTCTCAGCTTATCTTGATCTCGTACAGAAATTCCCTTGTTAATTTTAAGGCATTCGGTTTTTTCACACTTTATCGAGTCAGTATCAATATTAAGAATTTCTTGAACAAATTCGTCAATACTTTCACCTGATTCAACCAATTTAAATCCGAATTTCCTACATGAATCGCGCCTCAAAACAACTGGTAACTTCATTGTATTGTCATCAACAACTAGTAAATTGATATCTCTAATGAACCCTCCAATTGTAGCCTTAGAATTTACAAGTCCAAGAGTTTTTAATTTCGAATCATTTATACCTGAATACTCACAACTAACATCATCAATTTCCTGGATTACATCAGGATTCACACATTTTTTTTTATAAAACTTATTGGGCTCCCACTATCCAATATCGAGGGTAACACTAAACTGAACACTTCATTAGCAATCTGGAACTCGTAGGTGACTCTTCTCAGGTACTCATCTTCTTCTCGCTGATCGACGTTGGCTATCTCTAAATTTTTCACTGAAGATTGCTCTCGTAGATAACGCTGCTCTCGTCGAAGACAATCCCGGATAGTGTGCTCGGTGGAGCCACACCTGAAGCAAGAACCACTCTTACGTTCCAGCTGGTCACATTCGGAAGATACGTGACCCCACTTGCTGCAATTGTAGCAACGCATCTTGCGTTGGACTGGGGCTTCCTCCTTGGCACCTGGCTTCACACTCGTCTCATCGTCTTTCTGGCCAGGTTTAGGCTTTTCATCCGATGAGTGTCTAGAAATCAGAGACACCTTTTCAAATGCGGACAATAAAGTTTCTACAGAATCGAAACATTGTATGCGCGCCTGGTTGCGCAATGTAAAATCCGGTATTCCGTCAATATAATAATCGATTCGTTCAGTGTCATCGATTGGAACACGATTCGCCAAAATTGTTTTGTCGTGAGTGTACTCACTGAACAATTCACCTCGTTTCCAGATCCTCTCTTCAAATTGCTTCCTTAGTAAGACCTTATTCGGGCGTTGGTGGAACATCTTGCCTAATTCCACCAACAAGTTATCGGTCGTCATTTCGATATGCTCAGGTCTTGAAGGAAACCACGTTAGAGCTTTACCCTTGAGTCTCGATCCAATCAGTACTCTCGTGACATTTTCATCCAAATTATAAGTAGTTTTCAACAGTCTAAGTTGGCGCTTCCAACTGTCAAAGATACCCCCTGTTCCATCAAAATGACTCAGTAACTCCCCAATCGAAGAAATATTGATTTTCTGTGTTCTGAGACTGCTTAATGATGGCGTACACGCTCGCAATTCATCCCTGCGTGTCGCCAATTCGCGCTGTAAATCAGCCAATCGTAGAGCATCTTCTTCGCGAGCTCGTCTTTCTGCTTCCAATATGGCGAATTGTGAGAGTTCCTCATCGTTTCTAGACACCTCGAGATTTTCAGAACCTCGCAATTCGGCCAGCTCTCGCTGCATTGCCTCCATTTGCTTGGATAGCGCTTCTCTTTCGGCTCGAACTGCCCTCAATGCTTCTTCTTGGTCCTGGTTGCTTTTCTGTGCCACAGTACCAGCTTTCAATTTTTTAATTTCGCTTCTGGCTTTTTCCAATTTCGCCATTAGCACCTCATTTTCCTTCCTCGAAGCTTGAAGGTCGTTCTCCACAGGGCTGCTGTCACCAGAAGATTTTTTTAAGGCAAGATAGTTCACCCACGTATCCTCTGTATTATTTTCGTAGATACGAGCAATCAGTTCTGCTTTGTTACCGGAGGTGGGTAAATTTAACCATCGTAGAACGTCTTTCAGTTCAGTATTGGTCAACTCATCAAGAGTCACCGCCATATTGTCACTTTCACTGGTAACTTTGTTTCTCAGATTTTGCACAAAACAATAAGTTTCGCAATTAAATGGTGTACTTTATCACTGGAGCTTTTATAAACAATAGGCCTGACCGTAGTCACAAAGCTGGAAAGCAATCTTCACAAAACATTCGCGTAATCCGTTGCGCGTTCGTCAAGTACAAATTCGAGAGCGTCACTACACAAAGTTACCGGACATTTACAATTTTCTCGAATTTAATTTAATAAACGCGACGGGTACCATCCCACTTCTGAGACTGTAATGTCAAGGATGAGGGGCTTGGATGGTATTTAAAAGAAACAATATAAAGACGACTAATTAAAAGAGTACGGGCATTTATTTAAAATTTGAGGTAAAACGAGAATTATTCACAGAAGTGCTTGCTTTCACGGTCGGCAAAGCTCTGCCTTCACAACTTGTCGAAAACCTAACAATGAGATATCTCTCTCTCTTTATCTAACCTTTGGTTCCTTATCATATTCAGAAGGACCTCGTCATTTATGACACGCACACAAACACACACACACACATTCACTACTACACTCATGCACTCAATTCCTTTACATACATTTGAGTTAAGAAAATATATTTCTTTCATTTTAACGTTCAGAACTTTAGGGTTTGATGCCCTATGTGGAATAAGAGTTCACTTTTGAAGAAACTAAAAAACGCATCTTATTAAATAGTTTTAAACATATGAATGCGATTAAAAGTTCTCAAGATATAATGAAACGAATAGAATTTTTTTCGTGTGTAAAAAGTAGACAACGAATTTAGTTAAGAATTCTTTTTTACAGCCTGTTATTAATAAACATATATTATATCTACTGAACGCTTAAATAAGAATATTTTTCGTCGCCTTATAAACATACAACTGGACGCGTGAGTTCATTAGGTAATATGCCCAATACATAACTAAATACAACAATGCACAATACCTTTGTAACATTTCTAATACTTTGACGTTCTAAAAATAGACAACCAATTTTCGGAACAAATGCTTTTGCAAGAACAACTATGGTAAAAATAGTACAAGAAAATATGTGCTTAAAGTAATGAACGTCTAAATGAACGAATTCTAGTTCTCCTTTAATAAATATTTTCAAATTTGTACCTTTGAGTTCAGCAAATATTTTTCGTTCATTTAGCGTTCAGAACTTGAGGTAGTCTTTTGCAAAACGACACTTTATCTTCTAAACAAAATAACATTATTAAACGCATCTTATAAAGTAGTATAACATTACATTATTTTGACGTTTTAAAAATTGACAAGCAATTTTTGAAACCAATGCTTGGGATTGCACAATGAAAAAGCCTGTCCTATATTTCACTTTTTTCATAAAGAAATGTTATTGCGTGTTTAACTCTACAGTAGCAGCGTTTTCAGTCTGACCGCAAAACTTTTTCAGCTTCTTGTAGAATGTGTTGACTTTCACTGCTACCTTCTGGATGTAGATTGAGGACATATATCTGCAAAAATTCAAAAGAACAAGCGTACGCTTCGAGATAACGTCTGTTCCAGACAAAAAAACACGCATAAGCCCATAGAAATGATCCATCCATGAAGTCTGTGCGAGAATTGCGCAGTTGCACAGATGTGCAATTTGCACAATTGTAATGATTGTGTTTCTTATTAGCATACCGTGGACTACAATAAGAGGACCAGTTCGTGCAGGATCAATGTCTACACAGGTTTTTCCAACTTGCTAAGAGATGAGCATATTCAAAAATTTTGATTTCACCTTTTACAATTAGCTTTTTTGAAATCCAAATTTACCGGACATTCCTTCATCAACATTTTTACGTCTTCCTTAAAGTGTTTAAAAACTATTGTCAGTATCTCATAGTCATCATCGACGCTTCTTGCTGCGGTGAGATTGCATGCACGTCCGTAAGCGAAAAGTGCTACTCTATCAGCGTTGAAATTAGCTCTCAACAGTTCAACTGGATGACCCATTTGTAGCTGGTACATATGACATAAATATTCTCGTCGGAATATTATTGGCCATGATATATGTAGAGAATGAGGAGTTGGTGGTTTCTCGAAATCATTGAAGAATTCTCGTATAGTTTTGAAGGAGGCTGTTAAATCTACTATAATTTGATCGTGAACAGTGGCCTGTTTCCCTCTTCCTAGCTGCAGTTCACTATTGATACTGATCAAATTAATTTTTTTTTCCTTAACAGTGACGCCCGTTTCTTCATCAGGATGATGTTCAGGTTGCCAGTTCAGCGCTCCAACTTTAGTTTGTAGAAGGAAACGCGCAAAGCAGGCAGACGTTTTCTTTTTTTGAATTATTGATGATCCCGCCTTCTGTATACGATTTAAATAGCTGTTATGATTCTTAAGGGAGTCATAAAGTCCCATGTAGCCATTGCGATATCTCTTGCCGTGTTTTCTGTCTTCTAACGAATTTGGATATTTTTCTACCATCGATTTTGCAACTCTCCGCAAAACTGAAGAAGGTATGTTTGTGCAAATGTTCCTCATCTGGAGGATGACTTTGTGAACTACTTCTACTTGAAGGTCCTTTCCATGTATACCATATTGCAGCATCTTGAGGTACTCTGAACCTAGATTAGCCCAGTTATATTCGTAATCAAACCAAATGTTCAAGTTAATGTCTGTCAACGTACCTATGAGAATGAACTCACGTTGTTGAACAAAACCATTTGTACTGATAGGAATTTCTACAACCTCGGCATCTGGAGTGGGAGTCACATCTTTTTGATTTTCATTAGAGTTAATCAAAGTACTCGAACTTTTTTCTGTAAGATTGATTCCTTCAACTGATGAATTCGATATATCTAATCCGAAATATTCATTATTTAAAGGCTTATTTGGTTTCCAAACTTCATGAGCTTCAAGAATCATAAGCGTGTCTTCAGAAAAATGTTTCAAGACAGGATCTTCTTCAATTTCCGTTCCATCTGATTCTAAAACGAGCCGAGTTCCTACGATCTTCAATTTCTCACTGCTTTTTGCAATTAGATCTGGTACGCTACAATGTAGAAAAAGTGAAATCTTTCTACTGCGATCGCTCGACCATACTTTGAAGACGCTCGCCATCTACAACAAATATTAATGACGTATTCGTAAGATAAAATGGTCGGATTTAAATATACGCATAGTTCAATAATGCGAAAGATTATATAAAATAACGATTGCAATTAACAAGTAGGATTAATAAATTCCACAAGACTTGTAGGTTTCCTTTCATATCAATTTAAAAAAAATTTACATCGATAATGAAGGCTTTAGTTGCAATTTCAATTTCAAGTGGCCCCATGTTACCTGTCAGGGAAGGAGTTAGAAAAATTTTAGAAATTTTGGCTTTACAAGTTGTCTTAAAAACTTGCACTAGCATCATTATTATAACTTTATTCAAATAATGCAAATTCTAGAGTCAAAATGAACAATTTTACACTTGCATTAACATAATGCATATTTTACAATACTTACACTGTCAAATTAGTTACATATTAGGATCAAAGGGTGAGTATTTTGGGGACTTGACGATGTTAGAACTATCTCCAGAAAGGGATGTGGAGAGAGGAGTGAGGAATGAGGGAATATTTGCAAGATTTCATGAGACGCTTTATCAATATCTACTGTTTCATAAACGCCTAGCTCCAAGTTAGCAATTATTTCAGTTGTGCGTCCAATGAAAAATATATTCGTCTTATCATGGTTAATCAAAATGAACTCAATTCGACAAAGTACAAAATTGCCGCATACACTCTTCCTGATACAAACTGACATATTTTGTGAATAGTGTACGCCGTGAAAAACTACTTTTTTAGTAACTTAGAAGGTA
This sequence comes from Euceroptres primus, assembly GCA_037177015.1. Lineage (NCBI taxonomy): Eukaryota > Metazoa > Arthropoda > Insecta > Hymenoptera > Figitidae > Euceroptres > Euceroptres primus. The sequence goes on along the minus strand of JBAGKK010507885.1, from coordinate 7,517 downwards.
CTTCTACTATGATCTTTAGAAAAGCGTTCCACAAGGGAATTAATTTCGTTTCTGTGATTTCCCGGCTTATAAAGCGAAGTCTGAGAAGACTCTGCCAGCGATAAGAAATTATTTTCATTTAATGCTTCTCTTTACTGATGTTACGTTGATAAGGTTTTCGTGATTTTTTTAAAATTCTGACAATGCCTAGCAGTACTTTTCATTCCCCTATGCTAGCCGTATAGTTTGTAAGTGCTTTACCGGTCCTAATTCTTCAATTAAGTTCGGGTAGTGACAAAGAAAATGATGCTTTGGTTTCAAAGGAATATTCGGGAACGCACGTATCCACAGTTGTAAAAACTCGTTAATTTTATTATCAAGATAAACAATTTGCCCGGTTGACAAAGCAATAGCGCAAATAGTGGCACAGACCTCTCGCAAACATAAAAGCATCTGCCAGGCTGGATCTCTGGTATCACGAATTACATCGTGAATAGCTACAGGGAATATATGAAGCAATCTTCTTATATGACTTGCCGTACCGCATAACTTTTTATATGATTCCTTAATTAACGGAAGAAAATTCGTGGAAATGTTATCAGTCGATAGTTTTAGGTTCTGAAGTCCATAATTCAAGAAACCTATCCTGAACCACTTTTTCTTTAGAAAGCTTTTAATCGCGAGCATTAAATCTCATGTAAATCATGTGCAGTGCACGGAGGTAATTCTGGGTTGCAAACGTGATAACTTTTAATGTTATTTAGAGGAGAATTCCTTTTATACCCTTAACCATTTTATCAGATCGTACCGCATCACGAACACATTCGTTATAAGTTTCAGGAGTTCGTATTTTTTTGTGTAAGTAATCATTCGCTCGTAATTGTGCAAGAAGAATTTCACAGAATCGGCAAAAGTAGTGCGATTTGCTGAAATTTTCAGTGAGTCCACCAATTTGGTGACTTCCTAAGCTGTCGCCAAGCATGAGGACTAGAATTCCCCGATATGTAACGGTCCCGTCTGCAAAATCAAGCTTAATGCCCTCCGCCACCAATAAATTTATATCTTCTATGACTTTCTTAAAACTTAAAACTTAAAACTTTCACGACATAATAATACAAGTTGGACATTACTTATTTTGGATCTGATGTGAGCTGGTAAATTACCCAGCATCATGTAAATAGCCACAATTTTAAATTTCCCTTTGGAAGCCCCTATTGGATTACAGACCTCAAACGCGTCTTGGTATAAAATAATTTTCAAACCATGAACACATAGTACAAAGAATTCATTCTTCTTTATAACATTACCGTCTGAAATGTCAAAAAATTCCCCTTCTCTTCTCCCTGTTTTATCAGGATTCTCAACGTAATATCAGATATTGTCGTTTTTTAATAACTTCTCCAAGCTTCTTAAGATAGGAACGTAGTGCAGATGACATCAATTTTTATTTGGTAGAATAATATCTAACTGTACTAGATCAATAATATCAAAATGTTGTCGACAGTATTCTTTTCGCGTATGCGTTGACCTTAATAGGCCATTATTTAAATCGTGAGCTTTTATCATTTCTGCAAAAGTTTGTCTAAATACATTTAATGCAAAATCTTTATGTTCCTGTGAAACATTGCTTGTATTCACCTCAAATTCGTAATTATTCCGCCATGTTTGAAAACCCAACGCCCAACAGTGTAACAAGGGCTGCATTATAGCTTCAGTTGCGCAATTTTTAGCAGTCGCTGTTAAATAAACTTTAGCAAGATCTTCAACAGAACATGAATCAAATGCATTTATGTTTTTTTTTGCCTACAGTTGATTGATCAGTTTGATCAAATTCTTCTGGACGACTGACCTCACAATCATTGTATGCAGTAGCGTTATGCGAGCTAATATCATTATTGTCCTCCCTGCTACATTGTTCCTCACGATGTGTTCTACTCATATGGATTCTTAATGCATTCGCGGTAAAAAATTTTTTATTGGGAGTCGGGCACTGCGAATATGAACATAATATACCGTTATGAGATTTTTTTAAATGTTTGTAAGAATGACCCTTGAGTATTTTGATGTTTTGACATTTGAAATGACAATTGTCTACAAATAATGGATGAGCTACTTGTTTCATTTCGTATGTGATCCCGGTACAGGTGTTGCTTGAAGCTACCGTATTTATTATACTTTTTCGTACATCCAGGGTACAGGCAATGGATTTGTAAATCAGCATTAAAAGCATGAATTTTTTATGTTTATTATATGCCACTATGTGTTTGAAAGAATTACTGCACAAAACATACGAGAACATCGCAAGAAGAAAACGAAATGTCAATTGTGAAATTTAGCTCATTTTGATTTTCCATTTACCTAAGACGTTTATCATATAGTTATCGCTTCCTGTTCAACACATTATTCAAAATGTAATATGAATGAAAAAAAAACCTTGCATTTTGCTTATTTTTTAGGAGCATGATTAAGAAAGGAACGTTGCAGACATGTAGACCTTGTATCAATCTAAATTACGTCAAGTGAGCTGCAAAATGTTGAAATACGAGCACGGTTTTCTAATCATAGATCTTGATAGTTCTTGAAGTTTCAAAATTCTTTATAATTATAATTATTTCGTTATTACAGTTCAATTTTCTCCGTCAACAAATAATTTAAAATTGGATTGATCACATTCTTTGAAATATTTTAAAAATTCTTCAAAAAATTTTATTTTTAAAACGTGCAAAATTTTTTGGAATGTAAATGTAAAGGTTTGTAAATTTGAATGCTTCTTGGAATGGTTCAATTTTGATGATGTGGAATTCAAAATTCTTGAATTTAAAAGATGTATGCATACAAATTCTTAAATTTTGATCATTTTAATAATTTTGAGGATCGAAAGTCAAGAGTTTTCAATTCTAAATCTTCCAAATTAAAAAAATTTCACTTTCAATTCGTCAAAATTTAAGGAATTTTCACTATGAAAATTAAAACTTGAACAATTTTTAATTGTAAATTTTCAAAATTAACAACTAGTCAATTTTGCTGATTTATAATCCGAAGTTCCACAATTTTAAAAAATTATAATAAAAAGTTCTTTAACTTTAAAGGAATATACATAAGAATGATTAAATTGTGATAAATTTGATGATTCTGCTGAAAAATCAAAAACAAATTCAATTCCAAATCTTCCAAACTGAAGAAATTTCGAATATAAATCATCAAAATTACACAAACTTTTAATTGTCAATGGTCAGAATCAAAAACTCTGTTATTAAAAATATACGATTTAAAGTTCTGCAATTTTGAAGATTTACAACTTGAAGTTTTGGAATTTTGAAAACATATAATTACAAATTATTCAATTTTCAAGATTTATATTTTAATGATAGGTAATTTGGAACTTTTTTTTCGAATATTTTAATTTCGAAGACTTGCAATTGAAAGTTATTGATTTTTGAAGATATATTATTGCAAATTAATTAATTTTGTATATTTATATTTTTAAAGTATGTAATTTTAAACCTTTTTTTAAAATTAATAATACTTTTTTTTAATGACATGTAAATAAAAATTCTTAAATTATGATGATTTTAATTATTTTTAGGATCAAAAGTCAAAAGTTTTCAATTCTAAATCTCCAAATTGATGAAATTTCACATGAAAAGAAACAAAATGAAGGAATTTTTAACTGCAAAACTTAAACTTGCATAACTATAAAAATGGTAAATTTTCAAAACTAAAAATTTATTAATTTGAAAGATTTACAATTTCCTAAAACCTGATCACACAACGACCGGAACTATATGATAATACTTCTCAGAATTCACACTAAATATTTTACATGCGAAGAATCAAAATTTCTAAATATTCTAGTAAGTCGTCGGAGAAATTTTAAAAAGGCAATAAAATATTTCCTCTTTACCACAGATTCAATGAAAAATGATTTTGAAACCTGAACCGGCACGATTTTCAAGTATATTTACAAATAACATAACCTCGAATCAAAAAAATGTTTTCTGACAGGGACAAGTAGAATATATTCATGGAGTAGTTTATATATAATCATTATTCAAGAGACTGACCTTGAACTTTTTTACGTTTTAGGAAACGTCTTTGGGCATAAAACATTACTTATAAAGCACTACAACATCATTAGGAATAATTAAGATAAATGAGATGGCTGCCAGGTTTGTTATTCCTCACCTGGAAACCTTGAGTTGGGAGTCTAAAAAATAAAAATATTTCGATATAGTTCGGGCACTGAGACAGAGGACGAATTTAAAAAATTTTTTAAATATATTTAATTTTCCAACTCTAAGGAGAATTCGGATTTAGTTTTGTGCATGGGGCCAATAAATAGTTGGGAGCCTAAAAAACAAAAACTTTTCGTTAAAGTTCTGGCACCAAGACAGTTGGGCCACTTTTAAAAATCACTAATTTTCCAAGTGCAACTTCGAAAAACGTGTCAAAATGTTTTATTTGGAAATTAATTTGAAAGTTAGCTTTTATTTTAAATATAAGTCAGCATTTTCATGTCGATTTTTCCATGTGTAGGAATTACCGACAAGTCAGTTTTTAATTTAAGAAAAAAGAAAGTGTTCTGAGTTAGTCCTGAGGTACCCCCCCCCCCCATTTATCTCCAGATTTCAAAAAATTACTTTCATTTTTTCTCATTTTTTCTCATTTTATAGCATCTGCTTTCTGAAAATTATCTGGAAGGAATGTAAGTTTTAAACTCAAGACCTTTGAATTTGAAGGATCATTAAGGACGGTACCCGAGCCTATGTACACTAATAAACCCTAAGATGCCGCTCCGCTGGCGATAACTACTCAGTATGGTCACTTGTACCTTTTTTGCAATTTATGCATCGGTACCTAGGCCTGCTTGATGCTTCACCTTCAAGGCACCTACCGCTGTTGCCAATTTTCCAAAATTTGAATGTACTCGATTTTACTTCTCTGGCAACAGTGGAATTGTCTATGGTCCCTTGCTAGCCTTACCCTCGAGGGTCAGTGCTCCCAGAGACTTGAGCAAGTAAACTTGTTCTCTGAGATTTTGCAATCATACATTGTAACATTTTTTTTACAAACCATTTACTTAGATGTTCTTTCAAATCAATTATATTTTTTAAAGCATCTCTATTTTTTTATTCATTAAATAGAACCTGAACTTTTAGAACAGCACGTTAGTATGAGTTACGCGTGCAATCATTGGTCCTTCGAGCCGGATATTGAATCCAAAAATAAAAGGTGAACCAGGAATATTGTGAATTATTTATTCCACGGATTAATTCTCACTTTGGACTTTAACTTTCCTTTGAACTGTGTTGTGAACTTTCTGGTGAACTGCGAGTGCTCACGAAATTTGAGTGCGAAGAAATGAGTATTCTGTTAGCGGACTCTAACAAATAGCTCAAATTCATCGATCAATAGTGAATTGTGAACTTTGTTGTATAACAAATACATACAACGTGAATTTCCTGTGAACTTTTGAACTTGGCCTGCACTGTGTAGTTTTTGTTCGACACTTTTCGAACTGTTCCCTCCCTTGAATAGCTGAGAGCACGTCAAATTCACGGGCCCAGCTGACTACTGCACCAATTTTGCGGTCAAATTAGGAGCGAACCAGCGCAGTGAACCCTATCCATTGGATGATATCTCTCATGCAATCTCTTGAGAGAAAAATCAACAACGAGGACGACGGAGAAGCTGGAGGACAGCACTTCATTCGCGGTGAGTCTCCAAGTCTATTCCTTTCCTTGAATTTATTTGCTCTTCGACTTGAGTCCTTATAACTGCGAAAATGTCGTTTGCAGAGTGGAAGAGAAAAAGAAGTCCACTCAAAGGTAATCTAACTAGGTTCAAAAATAAATTTGATGCGTACGATAAAACGCAAGGAGTAGGGACATGGGTTATTCAGTTGAACAAATTTGAACCATTATATAATAAATTTGATCAAATACAAAATGAGATTGAATTATTAACTGTGTCGGAAAATAAGGCCCTAGAAAGTCGAGAACGTGATGAGTTTGAAAATGCGTATTTTGAGATATTCTCACAAGTGAAAACATTTATCGAACAAACTCGAAGAAAAGACACATCAGACTCGACTTATATTAGGGCAAGTTCTTCCTTAGGTATTGATTAACAATCTCAATCAACAGCACTCAGTGACCTTGCGAATCTTCTGTCAGCGAACGCTCTAAATTCTTATTTACCCACAATTAAAATTCCAAAATTTTATGGGTCTTACAAAGACTGGGTTAAATTTCGCGATTCCTTCAAAACAATGGTTCACGATAAAACTTCGGTCACTAACATTAAAAAATTCCACTACTTGGATGATGCACTGACAGGAGAGGCTGCTCGGGCTATCAAATCATTAGGTGTTTCACATGCGAATTACGAACTTGCTTGGCAAAGTCTTTTAGATCGATTTGAAGATTCACGGTCACTTGTCCATTTTCACATGTCGGCTCTTTTTGAACTTCCAGTATTGTCAAAGGTTTCGCATTCCGCACTGAGGCAACTAATCTATGATGCAAATAACAACTTGCTCGCATTAAAATCATTAGGCGAAACCACTGAGAATTGGGATACAGTTATTTCTCAACTGTTGACTACAAAGTGAGTTGACTACAAAACGTGAGTGGGAAAAGCGATTACTTTCCAAACGAGATCACAATCCTCCGAATAAAGCTCGGAAAACTATGTTCAAAGACATGATTCAGTTCCTCGAAAATCATTGTAAATATTTAGAGAGAACCTCTGTCGAAAAATCAGAAACGAATCAGTCTAACAATATCAGAAGATCGAGTGAAAAAAATACGAATTCAAAATCCTCTGAACGTCTTACATCCTACGCAAAGACGAAAGTAATCTGTCCTCTTTGTCAAGAATCGCATTTATTACACAACTGCGAAAAATTCAGATCACTTCCGATTGAATCTAGGATTGATGAAGTTAGGAAACGACGATTCTGTTTTAATTGTTTGGTTCCTGGTCATTATAATAGACAATGTAATGCCGGATCGTGCAATAAGTGTCACAAGAAGCACAATACTTTGCTTCATCTTGATCACCTTGTCAGACCTTAAACGACAGATTCTAATGAACAGGTTGAATTACTTGCTCCACATTCAGAACCCATGAACAAGACATCAGCTATGCTCACAAATTTAAATGATCCTCTTGCCAATGAAGAAATCATGTTAGGTACTGCCATGGTTTGGGTCGAAGATAGTAGTGGCAAGCTTCATGAATGCCGCGCGTTACTTAATTCTTGTTCACAGGTTAATATTGTCACACGAAAATTGTGTTATCGTTTAAAACTTGAAATGTCAAATTCGGACACTGTAGTCTCGGGAGTATTCAAAGCGACTCAAGAGCCACAGTATTGTACAAATGTAAAATTCAGCTCATGCTCGACAAAGTTTTTGAGAAATATAAAATGTTTAGTAGCATCGGAAATCACCGACGACATGCCAAACCTTCCCGTGCGTCGAAGTGACTTCGAAATTCCGAAAGGTCTTGTTCTTGCGGATCCATTGTTTACC
>JBAGKK010507874.1:0-14209 GCA_037177015.1 Euceroptres primus | reverse complement strand
TTGAATATTATTATTAATAATAATATTATTTCGGTATGATTTTATTCAGCTTGCATCTTGCCGGATAAGCTTTTTTTTTTAATTTTGAATTGGCCACCATTTTATTTTTTTCAATATTTTTTATTGTGAAAATTATCAAGTAGTTTCTGAAGCTAAACACTTTTTTTTAACGAAGTTTCAAAGTATTTCGTCGAAAACTGTAAAAATGAGCTATTTTTTATTTTGAATTGGTCGCCATTTTGTATTTTTTTCAAAATATTAGATTTTTAAAATTATCAAGTAATTTTTGAAGCCAAACAGTTTGTTTTCTCGACGTTTATAAGTATTAAGTTGAAAACTGTGTGAGAAGGGTATTTTTTGAGTTTTGAATTAGCCGCCATTTTGTACTTTTTCAAAATTGTGGGTTTTGATATCTTGCATTCGCTTGAGAATAAATTATTAAATTTTTCCACAGTTTTTGGTCACCCTTTGCTAATAACTTTAAGAAATAGCATTTTTGGGCCCATTTAGATGGCCGCAATTTTGAGTTTTTGACTATGAAGATATTTTAAGCATCCTATGCAAACTTTTGTTTTCGGAGATAGAATGATTCAAATATAAATTGAAAAAGTTATGCAGATTTTTCGTTTTTGCGTGATTTCTCTCATGTAAATCACATGGGAAATTCCAAGGCCCATGTTTGGTGGGTAAATATTAACCGATTTGGCTAAAATTTGGTGTACTCTCGTTTTTTTGGGCATACGAACGAATTCCGCCAGTGAGAGCAAACGAATTAAAAAATATATTTTCTCTATAAATAACGACCACCCTAGTAACTATGTACTTACACTGAAAAAAATTAGGATACTTGTTCTTTCTAGGATATTTTTTTTCATGTCTAGGATGTGGATAGACTCTTTGAAAGCCAAAGCTTTACAAATCGCTACGCTGATTTTTAAAAATAACCATTTTTACAATTTTGTGAATAAGTATTCGTTTTACAAGAAAATTTCATTTATTGTTGAGTATAAAATCAATCTGTATTATTAATATCATACATTATCACAAAATATTAATGTTTATTTCATTCGACTAGGAATTTAAACATCTCAAACAGTCATCCTATGCGATGACCAATCATATAATCAATGCAAGAGAGAACTCAGACATGAGCTGCAAATTACCTTTAGAGACAGAGGTACGCCGACAAGAAAAGAGGGAGAAATGTTTATTTTCAAAATTCCTTGACTTTTCCCTGATTTTTACTTGACCAATTTTTAATTTTCCCTGACCATTTATATTTAAAGACCAGAATTCAAATCTTTTAGATTTTATTTAAAAATTAAAAGTTGTAAAATGTATTACTTTTGGTGGTTATTTAAAGTTCCTCTTATAGAAATTCCCTGACTTACGCAAGTTTTTTTTGTAAATCCCTGACTTTCCCTGACAAAAAAAAATCCCTGACTTTTCACTGATTTCCAGATTTTTCCTGACTTGCAACCACCCTGAATATTCAATATCCAAAAAAATTAAATAAAGTGTAGACTACTTTCTCCACTCAATTTAATTTTAAATTTGGGTATTAAATGTTTTGTATATGGATAATTGCCAAAAAGCTAACCATTTTAAGTCTCTATCATTTTTCACATATCCTGTGATTAATTTTTTCTAAATATATCTGAGCAAAGTACTCACATCAGGGCACAATTTAGGAAAGTTTAAAAATTGTAGACGACTTCGTTTAGAAATTATAAATAAAAATGTTTGAAAAATGTCAGGTTACGCGATGTCCCAAACTACAAATTTAAAACAGAAAATTTCTAAATAAATATAATATAATATCTAATATTCTAATAATTCTAAATAAATATAATATAAAAAATATTTTCTTTAATAATTTGCGTTCATGAAAATCGATTGAAGTTAGTTGAAAAAGACGATTATGGAGTGATAAATTTAATATTTTACAGTTAAAGATACGAAAAATCGCTCCAAAGACTGTCCTTAAGTTTTGTGTCAGGTTTTACGATTTAGCTATTTTAAGATAAAACTCGAAGATCGTGATTTAAACTACTCAAAATACGACGTAGATTTCTTAATTGTAGGCTAACAAAGATTTTCATACAGTTGAAAACCGATTTCTTATCAGTATTTCCAAATAGCAGACAATAATAATCACTATTTTTGCACAATATGTTTTACAAAATGTCATATTTCCTCTCAAGTTGTACATCAACTTCCTATGTATTCACATTACTTAAAAATATTCAGAACTCAAGTAAGACTCCATGCTTATTACGCAGAAATAGGTATAGGAGTTATTTTCGTATAGAATTCATAACTATCACAAATATATTTCTTGGTCAGTCTATTTCGTTTTTTCATACTCTCTTGGGTTGATCGTCTTTAAAAAAACATATTTTAGGCGGCATGGAATAATTATTTTTCGTTACGCCTCTATTGAAACTTCGAGTTTCGGTACCTATAGAGCGGGTTGAAACACGGTATTTCAAAATGTTTAACCCTAGGGATGCAAACACCGTGTTTCAACCCGCTCTACAGGTACCGAAACTCGAAGTTTCAATAGAGGCGCGATGAAAAATAATATGCAACTTCACACTCGTTGCAATCGCTGTGTTTCATCCCTTGTAATGCACCATACTATTTTTTGGAAATTTCGTGGTCTAATATGGTCAATTTTTTAGCAATCACCCATATGTAATTTTGTATACTCAATTGTATGTGTAAAATTAATCTGTATTATTAATATCACAAATACAGATTATTTTTGTATTCAACAATAAGTGAAACTTTCTTGTGAAACAAATACTTTTTTAAATGTTAACAATAGTTCTTTTTAAAAATCGGCGTAGCAATTTGTTTAGAGTTTGCTTTAAGGGTATGTGATATATAATCACGTCACGATTTACCGACCAATTTTTTATTTACATTTAGCGGGTTTATTAAGAGAGAAGTGCAAATATAATATTGAAATTTTGAGAAATAATAAAGAATATATTTTGGCATCGATGTCTGGTGCGTTTCATTTTTTATTTTGAAAGAAAAAATTTTTCTGGTTTTTCTTATTATTATTTCGTCAAATTTCAGCATTATGTTTGCATTTCTCTCTTAATAAACCCTTAAAATAGTCTATCCACATGCTAGAAATGAAAAAAAATCCTAGAAAGAACAAGTATATATACAAATTTGCAAAAAAATATTTGAAAAAAGTATTTAAATTAATTTTTTCCAAAAATGGACCTAGCGTTTTTTTCTTTTTGGTCTTAAAATAAATAAAATCAAAAATTGAGTTTAAAACGTTTCGGTCCTAGTTTTGGACTTTTCAGCCAATATTTATTGGAAATTCTGAAAAGACATATCGAGTATACGTATAGAAAAAAAAACAATACAAATTTGTTTCATAAAATATTATCTAAAAAAAAATGAAAAACTATATCTAGATATTTTATGAAACAAAAGGACCCCTCACAAAAAAACTAGTCATAATTTTCCTTTTGGCAAAAATAGTCATAATAGTCCTTTTGGCAAATTTCTTCTATTTTTATGAACTACATTAACCACAAAACAAATTAATGCCAGTAAAATCCACCGAGACCTTTTTTCTTCATGTTTTGTGCGGGATCCTTTGTTATTTCTTCTATGTACAAGTTAATTTGTCTTTTCAGAATTTCCAATAAATATTGCCTGAAGAGGGTCTAAAACTAGGGTCGAAACATTTTAAACACAATTTTTTATTTTATTCAATGACCTTTTTGTTGAACTCTCTAAATCTGAATCAGCGATAAGTATACCACTAATTCGAATCAGCGTATATACACTGATGAACCAGCGGAATTTCGCGGATAGATGGCGTAACATTCACTGGTTCATCAGCGTAATTCACTGGTTCATCAGCGCATATACGCTGATTGGAATCAGTGGTATACTTATCGCTGATTCAGATTAAGAGAGAAGACTGATTTGGACGAATAGAAAACGAATATTTATTGAAGGCAAAGAAATGTGAATTAGTCCACTGGAAAAAATGAGCAGCTTTATTTTATTTTATTTTTATAGTTTTCTCTTTGTATACAAAAATTCAATATTTCCAGAATTGAAACGCCGACGTTTTTATTTAAAACAGAATTCGAGATACTGGATATCTACGGTAAACACTGAGTGTCCTCTAGCTTTTAGTCGAGGATTAATCAAGAGGAATTTAATTAAGAGAACTTCCGTTGGATGAACACCACGTTTATCAAAACGAACAGATTTTACAGATTAAATTCAATCAAGGCTCATCAGCATATTTAAAAATTATTTCAGTTGATTAATATTCATTCAATCAATTTTATCTGCATTGTATTTATATTTCAAGAAAAAATAAATATAAAAAATATAAATATAAATTTCATTGCTAAAATGCATTAGTTTGTAAAATTATTCTTAACATGTTTTTGGTACATAATTTTTTGTCCAATTTTTAAATAAAATTTATGATAACATCTACATTATATCTGCTTAATATTGGATTTCTTAGGAAGAGAGAAACACATCTATTTGCCACATTGAAAATTTAAATTTCCTGTTCTAACAGTACAAAAGAGCCTGGGGCGTACATCATTTTCCACTTGGAAATTGTAAGCTCGCGGTATCACAACCATTCGTCACGATTATGGCATTGAGGTCACCAAGTTACGCGAATCAAAATGTCAAAAAATGTCCCTTAATTGCGCTGAAAGAACCAAAATAGGAACGCTAAGGGGCTCGATCGATTTTCGCCCACTGACCAAATAAACAACTGAATTATTTATATGATTCACTTAAATGACCTACGAATTACATATATTATTCATTTGTACTATGCTGTATATATTCAGAGACTAATATTTTTACTAATTAAATACACATATTTTATTATATTACTATTGAGTTTCAATTTTCCTTACTCTACATTTTATTTTCAAAATAAGAATAAAAAAACTTATATTCAAAAAATTAAATTATTATTCACTGTTTCAAATGTAATTTGAAACTAGCAATAGTTGTATATTTCGGGTTTATTTCAATCGATTCGAGGAATATTTTTTTATGAATGGTTCAAAATCAAAAAATTAAAATTCTAATAAAAAGCAATGTTAATAAAGTTCTCGTTATACTTGAATTACGTTTTAAAAAAAGAACTTTTGAAACATAAGTTGCGAAGAAAAAAGTAAATGTTTTGCTACATATTATAAAGCTTTCTCTAGGGCAAATAAAAAAATAATATTATAATATAAATAAAAATAAAATATAAGCATTTTTTGCGACGAAAACTCACTGCAAAGTGTTAGTAAGCAGTCAGATACTTCGCTGTCGATAACCAATTAAAACCGATTGAACAAACGACTGAACTGAGGAATATATATTGTTTCAATTAAACTATTGATAGCAGGATGCAATTAAAGGTTGACTAGGATTTGCAGTGACCTACTTTTCTGAGTGAAATTTCGAGTTGAATTCCATATGTACGAAGGAAAAGGTTTTTGTCAAATTTGACCCAAATTTTTTGAATTAAATAAATATGCAATTAATTTCTCCAAAAGTTTTGGTCGACTTATATAAATACCTATAGATAAATAATTTGATGGATTAAAAAAAATCATTTGGTTTAATTAAACAAAATATTTTGTATAATTAATAAAACAAATCAATAAAAACTTTTATTGATTGAAGTAAACGAGTTTGGCCTACTTGACAAAAATTTTATTCAGTTAACTGAACTTCTTTTTTAAATTAACCAAATTCAGTCAAACAAAAAACTTTGTTGAACGAGCAACATTTTTCGAGTGCACAAAAATGTCCTCAACAATAAAAAATTTAAAAATGTGAATTTTATGTGAATAAGAATAATATTACTTTGATAAAAGAAAAAAAGGTTTTCAGATGTTCGAATTTATTATAAAAATAAATAAAAATATGTTGATTCGGTGAAAACAATTTTTTTGTGAGTAGGTATAAACTTCCCAACTATATCTTCTACCTCAAGTATTTAAAAAAAATTCAATAGCCAAATATAAAACATTTTCTGGACGAAAAAATATATTTGTCCCTGTGAAAAAAATAGAAACTGCAGTCACTTTTTATAAAAAAGTAATTATTCCCGTTTGAATGAAGCACATATGTACATATTGAATGTATTGCACTAATATACGCGTCTGCACTATGCAGACTCTCACCATGTGGCATTAACTCCCTGGTTGCAGGTTTGGATGAGATCCAATTTTCCCTCGAGAGATCATAATACTCTGTACAAAGCTTTCGAGGCTTTTCTTGTACTTGAAGAATCTTATTTCTCTCCATGTCGTCGAGGATTTGAAATAAAAATAAAAAGGCGTCACTTTATAAAGAATTTATAAGCCCTTAAAGAATTTAGAACATCTGCGCCAATGTCTTGTCTTTATCATTTTGACGATGAAATTGTCCTCAAGAGAAATTGTATCATGTGCTAATCACAACAAACAATCAAACAAAATTTGTTTGATTTAAATCAGGGTGACCACAAGATTCAATTTTTCAATTTCCCTGACCTTTAGATAAATTTCCCTGACAGAAAAGTATTATAAAAGCGAATAAGGCTTCAAAGTTTCAATAATGTACCACAACAAAAAATGAAACAAGCCAGGAAAATGTAATGTAAAAAAAATTTTAAAAATATTTGTATTGAGATTAGCAAGTGCTTTCAAAATATTATTAACATATACGTACATCAATTTCTATTTTCCTTGACAGCTGCTCGTATTTCCCTGACAAATTTTTTTCCCCTGACATTTCCCTGACATGTGACCAACTAACCTGTTTAACAGTTTGATTCGAACAATGCATACACGGAGAGAAGAAAATAGCCAAAATTATCCATTTAAATAGTTAAAAGGCACTCTGAACGCATTTTTCCTGGAATATAGTAAATTATTTTACCATTTTACATTGTCACTCGTGCAACGAAAATAGCCGCGTTCACGCTTTTCTTTTTACAGGTTACAATGTGAAATGGTAAAATTTACTAAATTCGAAGAAAAATGCGTTCCAAGTGCATCTTAACTATTTAAAAGGGTAATTTTAGCTATTTTCTTTTCTTCGTATATAAAAAATTTGTTTAATTCCAATGAAGAACATTCAAACAAATTTTGCTGCTTTTTCCGTGAATAATTATGGAAATAATATAAAAAACATCTTCAAAGAAAAAAAAAAGTAATTCTAGGGTGTTGTTGATGTTCATTTCACTATTTCTTCAAGTTAACTTGATTACTTGGAACTGTCTGTTATTTTCCATAAAAAAAGGGCTGCGTGTGATTGCCTTTGAGCTGTATAGCTGCAAAAGAAATAAATTTAATAAAAGTCTTCACAATCAGCCCCATAGAGAGTCGCTTTTCACGGTCGAAGGAAAATTCAGTCGATCTTCAGAAAAGTCGACCCAATATTCGTCTGGGTGGCATTGGAAAGGTCAGAGATCAGTTAGCGACGTATCACTTGGCCAATTCTTTGCCACAATATATAGATTAAGTATTCTAACCTTTTTGGTTAATTGGTTTTCAATTGATTTTAGGTGATTTGTAATTATAAATGTATAAATGCCATTGAAATGTAAAACAGAATTTTACCAATTTAATTTTTCTTCGCAAATTTGCCACAATTAAATTCATTCTACTCTTTTAGAAATATATGTAATTTTAATCTACATTAAATATATACTTTTACGAAATTATGTGCATCTAAATCTAGAAAGCAAAATTCAGTAAATAAATCGGTAATTACTGAATAAATTAGACATTTTTTGTCATTATAGTTCTGCTAACTAAAAGATTTGCAACTACAAATTTAATTCAAAAACATGAGTTCAATTTAAATCAATTGTTAAAAAGTGTTTTGCATTGAAATTAACAGCATGAATTTATCCCAATCGAAAATTATACAGCTGGACTCTAAATTAAGACTTAAAAAAAAGAGGACCAATATAAACTTACAGATGGTCAGTAAATATAGCAGAAAAAATCAGTTGTCCCTATTTTAACATATTATTCTGTTAATTTTAAAGAATCTTTTTTCTCTGTTAATATTCCCAGAGTGCTGAACAATCACTGAGAAAAAGACTTGTTTAATCCAATAAAAAATGGATCAAAAACAAAAAAATTTACTTGATTTAAAAAAATTTAAGATTATTATATAAATATATATTTTCCTCAACTGCTTGAGAGATGAGTTCCATATCTTAGAGAGGTGACAGATTTATAATCGTTGCGTACTTATGGAGGAATTATTATCAAACACAAGATGGGAGTGTCAAAGAGAGGAAGTTTAGGCGATGAAAGTACGTCATCAATTTAGTGACGTAACTGGTCCAGAGAGATTTATACCACAGCATCATGAATCACTTTACTTTTAGGGGAATATAGAGAGATCCATGATATATGATTTACGATGTACAAAAATATATAAAGTAAAGTTTTAGATAGCAAGAGCCAACGACAAAATATAGAAAAAGGAGGTATAAAATGAGAAGGGTCAAGTTCGTTGCCTCCGAGAGACTGATTAAATTGGACTCAGTCCAGACTTTATGGATACGTGTATCAAGATGACTGACACGTGCAATGGACAGTACTGACATAGGTCCAAATATGATCACAGGTGTCTTAGGTATTTATTTAAATACCTAAAATTAAATTAACGAAAATTACTGAAAATTGAAAAATTTGAAAAAATTGAAAAAATTACCTTTAAATAAATAAAAAGACCTTTGAATAATAGAACCAATTTTAAATGTATGTTCCCCGCAAATATAGCAAAATTTGTATTCATTTTAAAATAATTACAGTTTATCATTTACAGGGATCACGGCGGTTCAGTAGTTCGATTTTAGGGAAAATAGGGGATTTCTTTTTCGAAAAAAGGGAGAAAATTTGTTTCTTATAAAGATACCAAGGAAGCCAATAAAAGTTAAAAAATACATTTTTATCAGCAAACTCAAATTTTATTAACAAATAAAATTCTATCGACTGCAATGAAACCATAAATTAAATCATAACAATAATTTTAAGGACACGTTGAATGTGCCTGAAGGTCTGAACATTTAAATCAACAAAATTTTTATTTGATTTCATTTTAAACTCAAATTTGTTCTAAAATGTTGGTTTATTAATAAAGAAACTAATTTAATGATAAAAAAGCTGATGATGTTTCGTTTTATTTTGTAGTTTGAAAAATATTGCAAGAGAAATTTGAGTTAAGAAAAAAATATTTCGTTCATTTGAATGTTCAAAATTTCAGATAAATACATGTTGACGTTAATGAAAGGGAGAAATTTCGACAGAAAACACTTCCAAACAAAAAATTTGTTGACTAAAAATTAACGTCATATAAAAACTTTCTGCTGCCAAAAGTACTGACAAGCATTTTACATTTCTGAATTATGAAATTACCAAACTTTTAAATTTTCAACCAATCCAATTCTCGAAATGAAGTTTGCTCCAGAATCCAGAATCTTAAAAAATGTCATCCCTATCTAGAATCTAATAAAATACTCCACAAACTATACTTTTAGAACCTTTGGAACTCTCTAGAATTTTCTAAAATCCTTTATAAAATCTTCTGGTATTTTCAACAATCATCTAGAATTTTATAGAATATTTTTAATTTTTCGTGTACTTAAGGATTCTAAAATCCCTCAAAATTCTCTAGAATCTTTAAGATTTTTTATAATTTTTTAGAATCTTCAAAACATTTCCTGATTCTTCCAGAATCTTCTGAAATCCTCCAGCATTGTCTAGAAACTTCCAAAATTTCCCAAGATTTTTTAAAACTCTTACAGAGTTATCCAGACTTTTGCAGAGTTCTAAAATCTCCCAAAACAACTCAAAATCTATTATGATTTTTAAAATATTCTAAGACTATTTCACAATCTTTTAGAATCCTCAAAAATCTTTTGAATTCTGCTCTAAACTTTTAATACCTTCTAGTCTCTTCTAGACTTTTTTTTTCAATAGTTTCGAAAAGTATAGATTATTTTAGGAAGATTTTGAAAAGAGTCTAGAAGATTCTTGAGAATTATGGGAGTCTTTGCAGATTTTAGAGGATTCTGAAAGATTCCGCAGAATTCTGGAGTTCAGAATATTCTGGAGGATTCTAGAACATTCTGGAACAGTCTGATATATTTTTTAAAATATTAAAGAATTTTCGAAGATTTCAAAAGATTTTATAAGATTATAGGAGGACCCAGGAAAAAAGATCCTAGAAAATATTCTAGAAAACCCAGAAGATATTAGACAGTTACGGAAGAATTTAGAAGATTTGATTATGGAAAATTTTGAAAGACATTGAAAAAGTCCAGAAGATTTAGAGTCAGTCTAGAATCTTTTAGAAAATTTTCAAAATTTTGGAAAAAGTTATGAAGTTTCTAAAAGTTTCCAGAACACTAAGGTTTGAATCTCTGAAGGTTCTCTGAATCTTTAAGCTTTTAATATTGTGGCACGCGTTTTTGAATGTCATAATTTTCTATTTATTATAATTCTTGGAAAATTAATCGGAACTTTGAATAAAAAAGGAGAAAAAGGGGGAAATTCTCAAACATAGAGATTTTAGGAAATCTTGAGAAAAATAGAGGGAAGGGGAGGGGGAATGGAAAATTCAATGTATGCGTATAAAAATAAAAAGATATTTTCAAGATTAAGTAGGGACCAATTTAATATATCATAGACAAATCTTATATTTGATTTGACTTTTGAGTATAACAATATAAACAATATACACATTGAGATAGAAAATTAGTCTAGGACAATCGTCTCACTATGTAGTATAATAGCAATTTAACGCCTGGGTGATAATTTTGATGTGCAGACTCTTACGAGTATAACTAGTGATGTCGAGATTCTCAGATAATTTAGTAAATTGAAAGGAATTTGTGTTAGTAAAACACAAACCTAGACCGGCTTTCTACCTTTCGTGAAAATTTCGTCTATGGTGCGTTAGAGAACTTGAGGGTGCGTTATCCTTATTATGGTAATAAGGCTCACTTCACAGATTGCATTTTTATGAGAGAATTAGCTACATTGAACAAGATATATTCGTATGGGTACACATAGTTATAGTTATAGTTACAGTAAGAAGAGTTCTAATAAACAAGAAAAGTCAAAGGTGTGCCCTCAATAAAGTTCCAATATTTGTAGAAGAGAATCAATTATGTTTACTTAAACTCTTAGAATCGTGATTCTGAATCGTGACACCTGACCTACTTGAAAGGAAAATAAATATATTTTTCAATAAACGGTAGGGGAAACTATGCAACAGTAGGTTACTATAAACTCATTTATTTCTTTGATATCTGATTTTGATATTTGATTTTAATATTTTTCCTCAGCCACAAAACGACAGCTGCTACCAATATTTTCTCGGAAATGGATAACTTTTTAAAACTGAACTTTTTCTAGCTTTGTCTTAGCTGATGAATATAATTATCCTAAGTTCAATATTTTTTTAGAAAAAAAATTCTAACACGAAATGTGAGAAAGTAGGCTTCGGCCTATTTTCTCTCAACTAGAGAAAAATCTGTTTTTATAAACAGATTGCTCTTTGAACCAAGTGAGCAAGCAAGCTTTAAATGGAACGACCACATAGTCGTATATCAAAATTTTCCTCTTTCCGTTTCAGCTTTCTCTGCTTCCGCTTTGAAACGTGCCTCGATTTGATCCTAAAAGGCAATTTATATTTTCTTCTCTTTTGTTTTCTTTATCGATAAACAGTACTTTTATTACAAAATGCTAGATGTGAGCGAAATAATTCAAAAAGTCTGATTTCTACACCATGAAAGAAGTTCAGTACCATGCATGTTGACCTACATTTAAATATTTCCCTATCTCGCCAAGTTTAAAAGATATCTGCGAATGATGTTTCTTTTTTAAACCTGCTAATATAAAATTATGCAGAACTCGGTTTAAAAAAGTGATATATCATTTTCAATTATTTCCTAATGCTAGAAAAGGACAGACTTCTAAGGTTGAAACCGGAATTTTAAAAATCTTCGAAATCATTCGCTTATTAAAATAAAACAAGTTTGTACTTATCATTTTATATTAGGATTTAAGATTTTTCGAAAAGAGATTCGTTTGGAAATATCTTTTAAACCTGACGTGAGAGGATCAAATGAAGGTTTTTATTATATTTTATTTATTATATGTATCTAAAAAACTTTTTTATGGTAAAATTAAACTTACTATAATAATAGAACGTACTTTTCTGATGAAATGTGGAAATTTCTCTGTTTTTAAGTTGAAATAAGGTAATTAGGAGTCGGTTTACGTACAGGTGAAGGAGTCTCACGTTTAAGGGAGATGAGTGGCCAGCTTTGTATTTGTACTATGCACAAACGAAAATTTACTGACGAATAACGGTTGAATTTTCCCTGTTGAGTTTCTGCTGTACTCGAAGGAATTTCATTTAGTCCTTCGACCATTCTACTCAGTGATGAAGAGCGTAAGTACAATGTCAGGAGTTCGCGAAACAGATATATCATTCTCCAAGGAGTTTGAATAAATTTATTTCATCCTTGATAAAATTACTCTGGACCGATTCTCGCTCACTCGAGCAAAGGATAGAATTTTCAATAATTACAGAGAAGTGGCGAATATTATAAAAATTTGAATGTGAAATTTCAAATTTCTTAGCAAGTTTAAAAATATTTATTTTGAGCAATGTTTAAATTTTAGGCTTACCTTTTCAATAATGTTACTTTCATGCTAAAAATTTATACCGCAAGTTTACTTCACAAAAAAAAATGATTCGACTTTTCAATTGTTTCTGATTATAATTAATAAATTAAATTTTGTAAATATTAATTTAAATTTAATGACTGGTTATAATCTATTTCTGATAATCAGTCTCATTAGATATACATAATATGCAAATAAATAAGATATCGCTCGAAATTTTAGGCAATTATAATTCCAATATGACAATATATCGGAAAAATGTAAAATACACATCCATAAAGTAGTTAAATATATATAAATTCTAGTTGGAAAATTAATTAATTTGTATACCAACATGATGGTTTCTTTAGGTCAATAAATTCAACACTAAACGTCTAATTATGCTCAGTTAACGTGCTTCACACATTTTTATAATTTTTTTAGTTCAATCACATTATCCGTGACTCAACACTTCTTGATAAGAGTTCGATAAGGTGAAGAGAAGTCACTTTCCGATCGATAGTGCGGAAACTATGTCTTTTATATTTTTGTGGTTCATTGAACAACATTTCTGTGTGCACATAAACCACAGGTACGAAAGACACACTTCCTGTGTACACACACCATGTATCGATCACTTCAGAGTGAAATGTTCATGAATTGTATAGGAACGTATTGGCCGTAGGTTTTATAGGGAAATAAAATCTCCAATGATTTATGTAAACCATTGGCTAAAATATCACTAGATAAATTACTTTGACATAAAATGATGATAAATAAAATATATATAAAAAAACTGAATGTAGTAGATTTAAAGAAACAATAAAATGAAAGTGCATTTTAACTTGAAATCAACAAAAATAAATCATTTAACAAATAAATTCGAAATTTATTTTATTTACAAGGTTATCCCAGTCTACTATGTATAAATCAACACACAATAAGGAAATTTTAGTTGAGGGTATAGCCATGGAAACTCGTAAAAGGAAACTTTTCCATTTTCAGGTGAAATTAAGGTGAGGATAATTTTTTCTACATGAAAAAACCTTAGAATACGAGTTAAAGTAATACTTTCTTTCTGTGCCAGCTTCAGTAGGATAAACTTATAAAGGTGACAGTTTACCCTACCGAATTTGCAGTGTAATTGAATATGGCTGATTCCACGTGAGATTTTAACCCAAATTTTTGATTGTCCTGAAAATTTTTTCTCTTGTTCTAGAGCGAAGAAAAATCGACACGTATTTTTTGTTTTTAATATGATATGGATATTTTACGAGACATTAATTTTTTTATTCATCGACTCCAAAAAAAACAGTCCTTTTTCAAATGCTTCGTAAATCGCCTACTTTTCTACTGACACTTAGCCATTTCAGGGAAAAATGTGCCATGTGGTTTACTTCAAAGTACACGTTTGAATAGAAAAAAATCCATTTGTTCAATAATTTTTATGCAACAATTTCTTAAACAATTTGAATTATCTCAAAAGCGACCTATTCAAAATGAATAATTTTTTC
>JBAGKK010507863.1:0-14209 GCA_037177015.1 Euceroptres primus | reverse complement strand
ATATATTAAATTACAACTTTCAATTAATTTTATGTTAAAATTACGAAACATAATCACGCGCTTTTCATTTTGAATGATTTAATATCTCAATTAGTCTTGTATTTTTTGACATTTGAAAACAGAAACCCATCTCCCATCTATGACTTTAACTTGGTCTAAGTTTCAAACTAAAAAAATCCAATCAGCATTGCGAAAAAACGATAACAATAAAATATTGAAATTGCGTGTTTTTTGGGCCATCAATTTTTTTTTTGAGAAGGATGAAAACAAAAGCCCATCTATGACTTGAACTTGGTCAAAGTTTCAAATTTAAAAAATCCAATCAGCATTGCGGAAAAACGACAACAGTGAAATATCGAAATCGTGAGTTTTTTGGGCCATCAATTTTTTAGAGAAGGAACTTTCAAATTTGGAGCACAAATTATTTCAGCGCTCCGTTCAATCAGACTCTTGGCCCTTTTCGCGCGAAATTCAAATCGCCCAACTATTTACTCTCGTGTTTAAATCTATTTAACTTGCAACAAGGAATTCGCAAAATCTTCTATAAAATAAGTTAGAATAGTTTGAAGACATTGAAATGAAGAAGAGAAAAATAAAGTTCCAGGAACTCCAGAAAGTGGAAATTTCGTTCATATGGATTTTTTGGCCTAATAGTTCATTTTGAAGGATTTTAAGAACTGCAACTCTCTAGAAAAAAATGAAAAGGCATGTCTCTGAGAACGGTTATGGATTCTGGAGGCTTAGAGCATTGACCTCGTCGAAACGCCTGCGTAACTGTCTTGTGCCTTCTCTCTCGTTTCTCCCTTTCGTTCTTATTCCGTTTCCCTGTACCACTTTATATCCATCGCTATTTCTCTCATTCTACCTTCCCGTTTTTTGTTTTTTCTCCCTTTTTTTGCTCTTGATTCGCGTCTGTCCCGTTGGCGCTTCACTGAAAGACAACTCGCCTCACTTATCCTCGTGGGGTCGTAACCCTTTCTGCTTTACCAGCCCTGAGTCTTTTATCACTGGATGTTACAAGCTCGTTTCGTTTCGTTACTCAGACGAATCGCGATAAAAGTCAAGCACGGGAGAGTTAAGAAAATAATTTTAAAAAAATTACAAAATGTAGGCACATCTGTGCGAAGCAAGATGAAATAAGATCGAGGGAGCCCAACCGGAGATGGATAGGGAATGAAAGCTGGAATGAGTATTTTCATGTGTTAATGAATTTAATGCTTCTCGTCAGGTTGAGCCGGATTTATGAATCGTTGGAACCAAACGAGGGATGAAATCTTTTAGCTCAATTACTTTTACTCAATTATTCACTGAGAAAAATAGTGAAAAGGAGGGGAAGTTATTATTTGGATACTGAATTATGGGACAACTAAGGTATTATGGTGTAATATCTAGATATTATGCTTTAATATTTAAGATATTATATTATTATACCTATAGATATTACATCCTAATATCTTAGATAGCTGTCTCATAGTTCAATATCCAGATATTAATTTCCCCTCCACTTCACTATTTATTTTTTCCCAGTGAAAACAGAAGAGTAGAATTTTAAAAAATAGAATTTAAAAAAATCTAAATTCCATGCTTCTAATTTGAAAACGTGACAATTTTGAATCTCCTTCATGAAGAAAGATCCCAACTTCAATTTTCAATTCGGAAACTTTTCCTTTTTCAATGTTTAAAAGTTGAAACAATTGAAACTTCAGAGCTTTCAAAATTAAAAATGTTCAGACTTCAACGTTTCTTTAATCAGACATTATTCAAAGTTGAATGCCTTCAGTTATAAAATCATTTCAACTTCAATCCTGAAAAAAAAGATCAATTTTCTCATTTTGCAAACTTCATTGCTTCAAAAATGAAAACGTTTTAGAGTTGATACAAAATCCTAATTTCAAAATTCCCTGACTTTTCTATGACCAATTTTTCATTTTCCCTGACTGTTATCTGCCGTTATAGTTATAATAATATATTTTTTCAGTTGGTTTTTAAATTAAATCTATCTAAAATGCGTTTCGACGTTTCGAATTTTTCAAATTTGAATTACATTTTAAATTGATTTAATTTAAAAGACAACTGAATAATTTCTATTTCGAGAATTCTTGCATTCAAAGAGAGTTTAGAAGCTTAAATTTCTTCTTGAATTAAACTCAATTTCGAAAAATTCAATGTTCTAAACGTAGACGAAAAGGTACCAATTTGCAATGAAAATTCGAACAGACATGACGAAGGGGCGATGAAATTTTTTTTGAAAATCAAAAACGCTTTGGTTAGAAAAAGTTGGGAATTGGTACCCTTATCACCTACCTAAGTTTTCATGCAAATCAAGAAATATCTTTGGGTTCCACCATATCCGTCAAGTTAAGAAATTTGAAAAATGAACAAACAGAAATCTATGTATACAAAAGTTATGGCGAATTTTTTTATGTACAGTTTTTAGTAACAAACATTCAAGTATAATCGTAATTAAAAGAAAAATTTTTTATTTAAAATATTATTTTTTGAAAATGAACAAAAAAGTAGCTTTTAAAAAAATTGTTAAAAATTTTGAATTTTACGGCTCTGGTGGAACCCAAAGATATTTCTTGATTTGCAAAAAAATTTAGGTGGGTGATAAGGATACCTACCAATCGCAACTTTTCCTACTTCAGGCGTTTTTGACTTTAAAAATTTTTTTTCGATCACCCCTAGTGCACACCTCTAGAAAATAGGGGATTTCTTTTTCGAAAAAGGACATTTTAAAGAAAGAGGGAAGCTTTTTTCTTTTAAAAATGGGGGAAGTTTTTTTTCTTTTAAAGGGGAAAGTTTTTTTTCTTTTAAAGGGGGAAGTTTTTTTCTTTTAAAAAAAAGGGGAATTTTTTTCTTTTAAAAATACCAAGGAAGATGAAATTCTCCAGAATTATAAAAAATTTTCAAAAATCTTAAATTCCTGTCTAGAATCTAATAAAACACACCTCAAATTTCTAAACTTTCAAAATCTTTGGAATGCTCTAGAGTCTAGAATAATTTTTTAAAATCCTTCATGACATGGACTTTTCAACAAACTTTTAAAATCTTCTAGAATATTTTTAATTTTCCATAAACTTGTAGATTCATTAAATCTTTTGAAATCCGAAAAAATTCTCTATAACATAACATAACATCTTTCTAGTCTTTTCCAGACTTTTTTTTTTGAAGACTCAAAAAGTCTCCAGAATTTTAGGAAGATTCTGAAAACAGTCTAGAAGATTCTTCAAGATAATTAGAGTCTTTTGTAAACACGAGTGGGTTCTGCAGAATTCTCGAAATTCTAATGCAGTTCAGAATAATGTGCTTGAAGTTCTGAATGTTCAAGTGAACGAAATTTTTATTTGATTTCATTTTAAACTCAAATTTGTTCTAAAATATTGGTTTATTAAAATAGAAACTAATGTAATGATAAAGAAGCCCATGATATTTCTCTTTATTTTGTATATTGAACGATATTTCAAGATAAAAAGTTAAGAAAAAAAGTTCGTTCATTTGAACGTTCAAAACTTCAGGCACATCTCAGAATATTCTTGAGGATTCTAGAAAATTTTAGAAGATCATGGAAGAGTTTAGCAGATTTTAGAAGATCTGTAACATTCTAGTACATTTTGTAGAATATTAAAGAATTTTTAAAAATACTTTAGGATTGTACACAGTAAAAAAGAATACTTAAAATTGTTACACCTTAAAATGGTTCGGATTAAATTCAATAAAATTTTGTTACCTGAATTTCAGAATGCATTCAGTCTTAAATGCAGAGCAACTTTTCTTAAAATCAAATCGATTTTGCTTAAATCCAGATTATTAAGGAGAAATCCAGAAGAATCTACTGTAGATTTTAAAACAGTCTAGAATATTTTGGAAAATTTTTACATATTTCAGATAAGTTTTGAATATTCTAAAGAATTTGGGAGAATTTCGGTAATCTTTTGTCGATTTTTTGAAAGATACTAAAAGATTCTGTAGAGAAAAACAACCTTCTTTTAGAAGGTTACGGAAGTATTCAGAAAATTTTAGAATTTTGGGATATTATTTTGTAAGATACCCCAGAAGATTCTAAAACAGTCTCAAATATTTCGAAGAATTTTTAATGATTTTAAATCAAAGGAAATTATGGGGAATTTAAGAAACCATTAAAAGAATTTTTGAATATCACAAGTTTCTATTTCTCATAATTCTTTTGGAAAATTATTCGGAACTTTGAATATAAAAAAGGAAAAAAGGGAGAAAAAGGAAAGAAACTCTTTAAAAAAGTGATTTTAGGAGATTTGGAGAATAATAGGGGAGAGGGGGAAAATAGGGGAAAAAGGAGAATAGGGATCTGAGTCCCGATAATATTATATAATTATAATAATAGTTAAATTTTAATTATAACTATGGAGATATAATTATAATTTGTTGAAGGTTTTTCCTGACTTTCCAGAATTCCCTGACCTGTAGACACCCTGCGTTTCCAACATTGAATCTTTCAAATTGGAATAGTCCAAACTTCAAGGCTCTGGATTTTTAAATATTTATTCCTTAAGCTTCAGGAAATAAACCTAACAAGCTGTTCATTGAGGACTCTTTTTATCTGAAATTAAAAATCCAAATCTTCTTCATTAATATTTATGCGCCACTAAGTGTTACTCATGGACTTATATCTTTTGTCAAAGAGAAAGAGCTAATGCATTATTTTTTGACAAGTGTTGCTCGCAAACTCAACGTGTGATAATCTTCCTGTCCATTTCGTTTCGGCCCTTTCTCGGCAGTAAAATTTGCATACAGAGCTCGTACATAATTACTTAAAAATACTTATGGGCGAGGTTTCACATACGTATATGTACGTTGTATCTGCAATGCATAAATAAGTGTGAAGTACAGTCGCCAAGCGTGACAACATTAACCAGACTCTTAACAGAGCTCTTGGGATGACACAACTCGAGAAATTATTAACCTTCTCTATTTGTCCACTTAGCAATTTGTTTATCCATCATCGCCAAAAATGGTTTGTTAGTTTCAAGGAGATAATCACATGCAGAAGATAATCGTTATAAAAGCTGTGAATAGAGGCGAAACTACATAATGAGCGGTTGTCAAGTCACTCTTTGAAAATTAGAGTCATTGTTCTCTTGGCTGAGGAATTTTCAGTTGATTGTATCATTTCCCAGTCGTGTGGGAAATTAAATGATATAAAAGTTTACGATTGGAAAAATTATGCTTTTGATTATCTGAGTGTTGAAGATTTTTAATTTGAAAAAAAAAATACAAATAAAAGTAATCAATTTTTGAACAATTTCAAAATTCAGATCTTTCTTTTTAAGATTTCTTGAGAGAAGTTGAAGTTTCAATTCCTTGAACTACTCAAACGTTGAAGCTTAAACATTTTCAAAATAGGAAGCCCTGATTTTAGATATTTCCAAGGCAGGAAGCATTGTAGTTTGGACGTTTCCAAAATTGAAAGCATTGAAGTTTTTACATGAACATTTCTAAAAAAGGAAGCACTGAAATTATAATACAAATATATTTGCAATTTACAAATTGAAAGCATTCAAGTTTGGGTATTTACAATTAAAAGGATTAAAGCTAGGCACTTCCAAAAGAGGAAACATTGAAGTTTGGACATTCCAAAACAGAAAGCTTTGAAATATTGACATTGTTGACATTTAAAGTATTAAAGTTTAAACAATTTTAAAATAGGAAGCATTAAAGTTTAGACATTTTTAAAATAGGAAGCATTGAAGTTTGAACATTTTCAATGCAGGAAGTATTGAAGTTTGAACATTTTAAATACAAAAAGCATGGAAGTTTGGACATTTCAAAAATAAGAAGACTTTGAAGATTGCACAATAACTGAAATTTCCAAAAAGGAAGCACTGAAGTTTGCACAAAGACAAATTGAAAGCATTAATGTTCATACATTTTCAAATTGAAAGCATTGATGTTTGGACATATGGAATTGTTCTATTTAAGAAATAAACTGAAATGAAATAAAAATCCAATGAAAGACATTCTCCACTATCGAATGTAGAATCTTGAGATTAGAAATTTGTTCCTGTGAGAAAATCTTTAATGAATAAAATGTAAGTTCCATTTCGAGTTCGTTCATCCCAACATAATTGAACGCATATTCACTATGCAAAGGCTATAAAATTACTAAACTGTCATGCTAGCAGTCAATATACTATTATGAACGATGTAGAATGTAAAAAGATGAATGTAAGCTTGTATATTGTAAGTCTTTGATACACGAGAAAGGGAAGAGTTGAGTTACATTACGTGTTACGTTACCAAGGATAGATACAAGCTCTATGCTCATAATATTATCATTAGATTATCTGCGATGTAGAGATTGAGTGTAGGCGACCCCAAATGACCTTGGCTAATAGACAAGCGGTTCATCGTCCACAATCGGGACAAGGTTGATCGACCTAAGACTTGATGATAGAAAATTGCATGGTAACAACTTTCTGAGACTCGAAATGGAAATTTGGAGTAAAATTAAATTTGGGTATTACTTTACACCCCTTCAGGAATTTTTAATAATAATTCTATTCTATTATAATAATTATATTCTTTTAATAATAATTTCTGAAGTTTTACTGCCTTTTCCTTAAAATAAAATACAATTATACTTTGATAACATTAGGTTTTATATAGAAAATTGACTAATAGACATGTTTTTATGAACGATGTTTATATACATTTTTTTATTTCGAAAGGATTAAAATTTGGATACTATTTTTAAATTGGAAGAGTTGAAGTTGGAACGCTTTTGATTTGACATTGAAGTTTGAACATGATGTATGTAATTTTTAGCTTAAAGTTTGGGCATTTCCAGACTATAAATACAATTTTTAACCATTTCGAAATTTGAAAATATTACTGTTTGAATACTTTTAAATTGATAGAATTGAAGTTGTGCTTTTAATTTATAAAGCCTTTAAGTTTGGGCCTGCTGCACTGTTAGAAAAAACTTTAATTACTTTAGTTGAAGTTTTATACAATTACCGCAACTGAATCAATTTTCAACCAAAAGTAATTGAATTTTTAACCAAAATGAATATGAATTTTTTCAACTAAAGTAATTGAATTTTCAATCAAAAGTAAATGAATTTTTAATTCCAGTAATTGAAAAGTGGTTGAAATTTCAAGAATTTTCTAACAGTGTGCAAAATGGATGACATTGGAGCTTGAACATTTTTAAGTTGAAAACATCAAAGTTTGACCATTTCCAAAAAAGGAAGTATTAAAGTTTAGAAATTTCTAAAATTAGAAGCACGGAAGTTTCGAAATTTCCAAAATTGGAAGCACTGAAGTTTATAAATATCCAAAATTAAAAGCTCTGAAGTTTGGCTACTTCTAAATTGAGAGCATTGAAGTTTGAACATTATTAATATAGAAGGCTTAGCCATTATACAACTTTTAACCCTGAAGTTTTAATATTTCCAAAATGTAAAAAAATCGTATACTTAAATTAAAAACAAAATCTAAATAAATTCGGAAATATTTTGAAAGCGAGGGAAATATTTGGAAATAAAGTGCGTGAATAATGAATAGGGCGAGACATGAATTCACTTTATCTAATTGTATTAGCTCCATTTGTCAATCGAAGAGGCACGTGTTGGACTCAACGCGCACATGCCAACCGGCAAATTTCTGGTTGGTAGAGAGATCCAGCGCATGAAATCTATTTAGAATAATAATTATAATTAACTAAAGGAGAAGATTTCAAAACAAATATTCTTTCACAATTTGGGTGAATGCAATCAGAATTTTCGCAAAAAAGATGATTTAATAATTACGAATCAATAAACGAATTGAACCGCGCGCCGCATCGTAGAAGGGAGTATAAAATTTCTTGGGCCGAGCGTAATGGCCTCTCACCGCTTTTGTAATTTTTTTTGAACTTTGACTTTTGGAAATTTAGTTGGAGTACTTAATTTGCTTGGATAATATCAAAAAATATTTTTAAAATAATAATGTTTAAATTGTCAGGATCCGTTTGCGCTCGGACCAAGAAATTTTATACCCCCTTCTACACTCAGAAAAATATTTGTTTGATTCAAACAAATTATAACGTTGATATGGGGTTAAGCAAATGTTTGTTTGATTCAAACGAATTCTTTATTTGTCCTTATTTATTTTATTTAAATAAATCTTTATTTAGAGTGAATAAACCTTTTGCTTAAATTAAATCAAGTTCTTGTTTGCTTTAAACATTTTTTGTTTTAAATTTTTTTTGTGAGAAAGATCCTTCCGTGCTATTAACGTTTTTCTAAAGAACTATCGTATGCGGATTCTAATTTTTGTTTAAATCAAACAAATATTTGTATAAACTCATATGGACCTAATTTAAGCAAATCCTTTATTTAAATCAAACAAATTGTACCAAAAAATTATTTGTTTCGATTAATAAGGTAGATATTTTTCATTTATTAAAATGAAATAAATTTTTTGTTAATTGAAGCAAAAAATTTGTTTCTTTCCATAATATATCAAACAAATTTTTTTGTTGAATTCAAACAAACTTTTTTCTGAGTGTACGATGCGGCGGTTCAATTTTAAATAATATTAAAATACTTTAGTTACTTTCAGTTTGTCAATAGTTCCTAATTTACTGAAATAACTTTTTTTATTATTTTTAATACCGTTTATAATATATTTTATAAACTATTTACAGTATTTTTTAAACCTACAAATAAACTAAAATATAAATAAGCATGATCGTAATAAATGACACAATACTGACTGCATTTCCCTCGAGAGCAAAAAACTGACGCCATAGCAGAACTAATCGTTCAGGGTGACTAACTTTCTATAATTATTCTGGCAAATATCGAGACTATAGAGTCAGAGAAGCCAGATATATGTAATATGTTTATCATTATTTCAGAGACCGTAAAAATTTATAGATAAACGGAACGGATCAGAATTACAATTCTTGATTTAGAAACTTTACTACTTTTGATTCCAGGGTATTCCCTTAAATCAAAAGTTGATTTGTTCTTGATTTGTTAACTTTATTGAGTTAAAAAATCAACAACAAATCCAAAACTCAAATTCATTTAAATGTTTTTTGTTTCCGAAATAACAAACTAGTTTTTTTTTTCATTCTTTGGGGGATTTTTCAGACAAATCACTTTTCATTTTGAGGAGTACGACGTATGTTCAGTACATAATGAGGGAATTATGATTCGTGCTGAATGTCCATTGAGTTACAAATGTCACCCTAGACACGTGACACGCCCTTCGCCCCCTGCTTTCTGTAAACTTGCCAACACGATGACTCAACAGGACTCGATAGAAATAAGATATACTGCGTGAATAATCCTAATTATTGCCAATGATTTAAGTGTTCCTTTTCTCTTTGAAATGCTCATTACATCATCCACACAAATCATTCTTTCATGCAATTTAATGTTCCGAGAAGAGAATTATATTGAGGAAATAAATTTAACGAAGAGTAAAAAAATCAAAATTCCAAGGCTTTGGTAGATAAAAAAATATAGAATAGAGTGTCTACAAATTTCAAAATGACTAAATTGCAATGTTTCAAAAATTCTTAATTTTAGAGTGGTTGAAACTCTAATGTTTCTTCAAATATTTGAAATTTTAAAGCATTGAAGCTTTAATAATGAAAGAAAGAGAAAGAAAAAGAAGAAGCTTCTTTAAAGAAAAAGCAGTAATGTTTCTTATTCAAATATTTGAATTTTTAAAGCATGGAAACTTCAAAGCCTTTGCAAGAAAAAGCAGTAATAGTGTTTCTGCCAATATTTGAAATTGAAAGAAATTTTTTAAAGAAAGAGGAATAAAACTTCAATGCTTTCAACTAATGAATTCCCAAACTTATATTTTGAATTTTGAAAATTTGCAATTTTCTCAACTTTAGCACCTCAGTATTTATAAGCGTTGAAACTTCAAGAATCTCAGTTTGTAAGTCCTTTCGGGATCGCTTTGGAAGAACAAAAAAAATCAAGAATTTTTGGAGAATCAATTGTTATGAAATACTTTTGGTCAGGTATATGTAATTGAAAAACCACTTTGGTCGATGAAATAGTTCACGAAGCGTAACCTAAGACAAGGCGTTACTTTTCCTCAGGCGGTACAATAAAAAGAGTACCGTATCCCTACAACATAATCCATGTATCATACGTACTTGTCAGAGACAAGACGCTTTGAATTACAAGGAAATATTAGATTACCAGCCTGGCTGGACGTTGTTAGTGTGTGAAAGCTGAACAAGATCGAAGCTACGTGGGCAAATGTACTCGTCCTACGAATACGTAATTAAAAGGGCCTCAATTCTATTTTAAGCCCCATAAAATTCCAACCAACTCTCTCGAAAAAGATTATAACACTAACCAAAATTTAAAGCACCATATAATATTTTTTTTCGAAAAAAAATTTTTCTACGGTTATTTTACTTGTCATATAATTTTATTAGTAAGTCAAGATATAATAAAGTGGCATAAAGGTATAATAAATTGATGAGAGGGTCGAAAACGAATTTTCAGGAAAAGATATAAAAAATTATGATGGGAATTCGAAAGTCTGGTTTGGTAGGTTATGGAAATAAATTATTCAAGCAATATTCGATTGTTAGTTTGACAAAAATTTGACAAGAGCACCTTTCGTTATCGATTTGCTAAAAAGGCATGCGTGCCTGACAAAACCCTTCCAAATCAATGGAAAATTCATCAATTTTATTTCGAATGATTGAAAAAATATTTAATTGGATCTAACTTTCTCTTATGAGTTACCTTTAAAAAATAGTTCTATTAATAAAGATAGAAAGTTTTTATTTTTGATATTAAATTTTATCTTGAACCCGAAACAAATGTTTATATTTTTATTATACCCAAAAGTTTAAGTCAATTTCTTTTGTAACTATAAACATAGTAGCTCTGAAATTGGCCATTAGGCTATTGAGCTTATTTTCAATAAATACAAATAAAAATACAAATTATATTGATTAGATATAGATTTTCAATAAATATATGTGAGATATACTATTTTTATAATAAATTTCTGAAAAAATATATTTGATAGCCTAATATTTAGTGAATCAACAAAAACTTGGGGAGTGGATATATGGAAGAAAGTGATTCATACCAACCCCATCTAAATTTATACTATCTTCATCATCAGCTTCATTTTATCGTTAGGAAGAAATCTCACTTTCTTGTTAGACAGAATAATTTTTTTTTTAATTTTCTAAGGAATACATTAAGTTAGCTGTTTGAAATGTAAACCATAATTAACTAGAACAATGAGCTTAGATAACTTTGATGGTTTATAGATTATAACAAATATATAAAATACATCAAAACTATTTGGAAATTCTTGGAGTTAATCTGTCATTAATAAACTAATTAATTATTCTTTTCAAGTCAATGTCATTTAAGTATATTTATCAATAAAGTCTGTATCTTAACAAAATGTTTTCTTCTTGATACTGAGGGCAACACTGTTTTGTCTACAATCTTAATCCTACAAAATCAAATCAAAATAAAAAAGGATTATACGAATCATAAATTTAAGTTTACGAATATTACACAGAATAATATGAAAATTACTTTAAATTAACAACTTTATAGAAATTATTCATATTTTTGTTTTATTTATTGACATTACGCTGCATAAAAATGATTCCGATTTAATTTAAAAACGGTCAACATTTATTCAAAATCATTCATAATAATTTTCACAACAATCGTTATAACATTCAACTCTAAATAATATTAAATAAAAAAGTTTATTTTCTCATATGCACCTGACTTAATTACCAATTAGGTAAAACATTTTCATGAAAAATAATTATTCCTCTAATAAAATAATAAATCCAATCTTTTAAAAAATACTTCAAATCGTACAAACCCTACGAATGCCTTAATTCACAAATCAGTTTTTTTCACCATAAAAAAAACCTCAAATCACAAGAAATAAAATGCATGAAATAATCCTTTTGCACATGTCATTCAATATTAACCAAAAAACACCACTGTCAACGAAAAATAAAATGACACAGTAATTTTTAATAACCGTACCGTTGGAATTTTTATCTCGTCGTGTCTCAGCGCAAGTTATGAAGCTTTCAAAACGCAAAGCGACCGGATAAGTTCTCCGATACGAGTGCCGCACCGACTGGTGATTTCAGTTCTCACAGTCGATGTCTGTAATAAAAGTTCACCACGAATGTTCGGGCGTGGCGTTTCGCGATGAACTGGCGGGGAATCCACAAGGAACGTCGGCACCGGTTCGTGAGTCACACCACCCCCGTTCGTCTGACAATTCTTTCAGACCCTTCTCTATCTCCCACTCCAGAAAATTTCCCCCTTCCCTCCGAAGAATACAACAACCCCACCCCCGCCAACAAGAACTATCACCAACCCCACGGTTTCTCTTGGCTCGCACCTTTCCGATCCAGCGATCGATAGCACAGGTCACTGAATTCTAGTCAGTTGTCTACAGAAGCTGGTTGCAGGGATCAAAATCCCTGTTTTAGACAAACTAGAGGAGTCCCACAGTGAATCTTAGCATGATTCAACCCAAAGGTGCTTGCATTGTAAATTTTCTATCTGATTTCGAAAATTCATTGTTCCTACATTATTTACGAACCAAAATAAAAAAAATCGGTGGATCCGTTTTCGAGAAATGTCATTTTTTATATTCGTGTTGTCGAAAAAACGATATATATATGTGTGTGTGTGTGTGTGTGTGTGTGTGCGCGTGCGTATCTCAGGAAACTTTCACTATTGTCTCCCTCAAAGATATCTAGGTAATTTTAATAAATATTAAATTAATTTTTATTTTAAGTATATTATTTATATTTATTATATATTTATATATTTATTATATCAAGTATATTTTATTTTATTATAGTGTAAACTATATTGCACAAATGGTTTTAAACTGATTTATTCTTTAGATCAAAAGTAATTGAAGTTTGAATGTTCGATTTTTAATGAAGTCAGCTTGTCCCGATCCACATTTTCATATGCTTTTTATGCTTACACACTAAAAAATAAAAATGCTTTTAGAGTCAAATTCGGTATGGGGACAGATCGGGCGACAAAACCATCCAATTTCAGTTTAGTCCGTGAATCCCGAATAAAAGAAGTACGATTTCTGAATCAAAATAGAATGATTGTGGTTGAAAACAAAATCGAATCTGGTATCATCTTTCAAAATGAAGTTGATCAGATATCATGTAGAACAACCGAAGATCATATTAGAACGCCCAAAAAAAGCATACCGGATTGAAAGGAAAGTCTAGTTTTTACTGTGTAAACTCTATGACGAAATAAGATAAGGTTATAAAACAAAATATTTATTTGAAGCTAATTAATGTAGAATCATGTTTATTCATGAGAAGCTGCATTTTGTTCAATACGAACCAAGTCACAGGCTTCAAAAGTATGTCCCTAGAATTTTGATATTTCGACCGTAACGCTTATATTGTAGACTTTTTGTAAATAAGCCAGCTCGCACGCGATAAAAACTTATTGAAACTCAAAATTTAAGTAATAATAGAGGGTAAGAGCCAACCTACACCGTTGTTCTAATTTTTTTATGAGAGGAATTATAATTAAAAAAAAAAATTGTGTGCGTACAAAATTTAAAAACGACCGTAACACTCATGATACCCCTTAAAATATAATCAAATGTTCTTGAAAAGTTTATAAATACCTTGTCACGGTTGTTCTTCAGCTTTCTGTGATTGTGCTGAAGGGACAAATACTGAATTTCTAACTTGAAGCAGAAAATTATAAATCATTACGGTCGACCGTAACGGTTAAATTAAAAAATTAAAGTTTGCTCATTTACATGTCTCGAGTGACGTCACACAAGGAAACTGCCATATTTTTGGTTACCTCAAAGATAATTTTTAGCGTCTTTTATTACATTTTAAACTAATTTTTAATTGTACAACTTCACACTCCTTAAATTTTTTGTAATTAATTACCCAATTAAGTAATTTCCTTTAATAACTTTATATTCATTTTCTAATTTTAAAATTTTCATCAACCGACCTTCAAATGTTTTTAAATACAACACAGAAAAAACTGAGGTTTCTATTAGAACCGATTTTTGATTCCAAGGGCAAAGATATTATAAACCTAGATGCGGCAAGTGTTTAGTTTCCTGCTAATAAATGTAGACGTCGCTGTCGGCGATAATTCGCACCCCCCCTCTTGCCTCTCTGACCTCCGAAGATGCC
>JBAGKK010507852.1:0-14210 GCA_037177015.1 Euceroptres primus | reverse complement strand
ATTTATGTTTAATCTATAATTATTAACCAAATTTGATGTTTAATTCGCATTTCATTTTATTTCCTTAATTATAAATGAATAAATTATTATAAATCAATAAGCACAAATTAATAATTATAATAGTTCACAGATTATGGAGTGCACAAGTCGCGGGAAAAAAATATCGCGTGCCATGGCTTCCTGAACCTCCAGTATACCAAACAGAAGTTCCCAATACGACGAAAGAAGACGAAAAGCTTGCGAATGGTAATTTTCCAAGCGCCTCCTTTAATTTCTGGTATTTCTAAACAATATTTCATTTCCATTTACAGATGTAATGGCAGAGATCAATAATCAGATCGCAACTGAAAAAGCTGGTCGACTCTTCGCAGTGGTCCATCTCTGTGGTAAACAGTTCAAAGTAACAACCAATGACATCATAGTAATTCAGGGTTATTGGCCTCCGAGTCCAGGAGACAAATTAAACCTGGAAAAAATATTACTTGTGGGCAGCAAGGACTTTACGATCATCGGAAGACCCATACTTAGTAATGAATTAGTTTCTGTTGATGCTACAGTTATTGAGAAAACCTTTTCCACCACCAAAACGCATTTTAGATTCAAACCGAGGAAACAGTATCGTAGGATAAACTGTAAGTCTGAAGATTAATATTTCAACGATGAAGGGAAATTGTCTTAAAACTTAAAGTTTTGTTTTGTTTCAGTCTGTAGAATTCAGCACACGATGCTGAGGATAAATTCAATTAATGTGGTTGGAAAGTTAGGAGAGGAGAAAGAAGTCGAGGGTCTCGATAGAGTTTATTAATTAGAATAAGTCTACAAAAATGCAATTTATAATGTACTGTTTGTATAAAGAATATGTGCTGAAATTCCTTTTTGAATCCCGTCGACGTTTCGGAGGGAAATTATTTTTTATTTCAAAGGGGCCGTTCATAAATTACGAAAGAAACAAAAAATAAATACGAGAGAGTACATCAGAATAAAGAGATGTGTGGGGAATTTGTGAGAAAGTATTGGAGAGATGATTTCAGAAGAAGAATGTTGCTATTCGAATATTTCAGAAGAAAAATGTTGCTGTTCGAATATAATTTAACAAGAAATAATTTTGTAAAGGCCTTATTTTTAGTTGATTATATTTAGTTGAAAAAAAACGAAACTAATTTATTGAAAAACGAATTATTGCATTATTGCTTGCATGCAAGCAATGTATTTGTTTATTAAATTTTTTTAAATATTGTAAAATTATTGTTTAACTGCGAATCGTCATAGCAATAGACTATTTATAGTTGATTCTGCTGAAAAAACAAAATTTCTATATTGAAAAATGCTCAAATAATTAATTTGTTAACTATAGAACATTATGTAACAAGGGGCGAAAGGAGCAGATTTTTCCCGTGGGCAGTAATTACCCGAGGGAAAAATCTACTTTCGTCCCGTGTATTTTATTCCACTCTCGACCGTGGACACTTTTTGCCCTGAAAAGCGGATCCGACGCATTTTTCTGTAGCTCTGTTCGCGGCTCGAATTCTGATCGACTCGGAGCATCTCAGATTTTCAATATGGTGACCGTCGACCAATCACAGCCTCGGATTTCGGAGGAGTTCTCGAGCCGCGAAAAGAAAAAAATGTCAATTTTACTTTCGCCTCGCTAATTTTACTTTCGCCCCGCAAATTTTATTTTCGCTCCGCAAATGCGGTTGGCGGGAAATATGCTACTTTCGCCCCTATTTTCAGGGGCAAAAGGAGGTCATTTCGGTCGAGTGCGGAAAAAAATTTGTTTCAATAATAAACAATCGATGCCTAAGTGTAAAGTAAAGCAGCAAGACACATTAGCAACATACTAGTTATTTTGATTCTGCTGAAAAAACGAAGCTTATTTACTCAAAAATGGCCTAATAATGCATTTGTTTATTAAGTTTGTTTAAATAATCCACGATTGTTGTAAAGAGTCTAATATCCAACAATAACAATTAAAATTTTTGTGTTATTAAATGCTGGACATCCTTTTGAATGAGTTTTTGTCTCGACGTGGACCATTTTCGGTAAAATAAAAATTTTTTTCACTACATGGCAGTCTTGAAGGTCAAAATTTTTTTTTCGTTTTGTTTATTGAATAAAAAATTTTTGAAAAAATTCTTCAAAAATGTTTTCCGTTGTAACGATGCGGAACTTAATACACTTTAATTTTTTTAAAAAAACGTCCAAATAAAAAAATTTTTATTTAATAAACAAAGTGAAAAAAAAATGTTTGACTTTTCAAGACTGCCATTTAGTCAAAAAATTTTTATTTTAACCAAAATGGTCCACCTCGAGGAAAAAACTCATTAAAAATGATTTCCAGCAGTATAAATTTAATAAAACAAAAATTTAAATTGTTATAAACAAATTAGTGAACAAAAGTTATACCTTCCTTATTTGCCACATTTAAATGCACTAAACCAATATTTTCAGGAGAAGATGGAAATAAAATAATGTTAACTTAAAATTAGAAGACGATAAACATCAATTCCTAATTGTTTGTAACAATTTAATAAACAAATATGAATTTAAGGCATTTTTAATTAGATAGATTTAGCTGTTTCAGCAGAATTAGCCATAAATATTTCACCGACGATTTTCTGCTGAAATAGTTTGCACTGCAACAACAATCGTGTATTATTTAAACAAATTTAATAAACAAGTGCATTATTTGGCCATTTTTTAGTAGATAAGCTACGTTTTTTCAGCAGAATCAATAACTAGTGTGTTGCCAATGAGTCTTGTTGTTTTACTTAGCAATTAGGCATCAACTGTTTATTATTTAAACAAATTTATTTAACAAATTAATTATTTGAGCATTGTTCAATTATAAATTTTGTTTTTTTTTCAGCAGAATCACCTACAAACATTTCAGAGATAGTCTATTATGATTCGCAGTGAAACGATAATTGTTAATTATTTAAACAAATTTAATAAACAAATGCATTTCTTGGCTGTTTTTCAACAAATTAGTTTTGTTTTTTTAACAGAATTAACTAAAAATATGTCACCAGTAGCCTTTTGCAATGACAATTTGCAGTTAAACAATAATTGTACATTGTTTAAAAAAATTTAACAAACAAATGTATTGTTTGGCAATTTTTTAATAGATAAACTTCGTTTTTTTAACAATTATTGTTTAACTGCGAATTATAACAATAGACTATCTCTGAGATGTTTGCAGTTGATTCTGCTAAAAAAACAAAATTTGTATATTGAAAAATGCTCAATAATTAATTTGTTAAGTAAATTTGTTTAAATAATAAACAATTGATGCCTAAGTGTAAAGTAAAACAGCAAGACACATTGGCAACATACTAGTATTGATTATGCTGAAAAAAACGAAGCTCACCTATTAAAAAATTGCCAAACAATACCTTTGTTTATTAAATTTGTTTAAAAAATATACAATATTGTTTAACTGTAAATGATCGTTGCAAAAGGCCATTGGTGAAATAATTATAGTAGATTCTGCTAAAAGGAACGAAACTAATTAATTGAAAAACAGCCAAGCAATGCATTTATTTATTAAATTTGTTTAAATAATGCACAATTATTGTTTAACTGCGAATCATCATAGCAATAGACCATTTTTGAGATGTTTTAAGTTGATTTTACTAAAAAAAAATTTCTATATTAAAATATGTTCAAATAATTAATTTGTTAACTAAATTTGTTTAAACAATAAACAATTGATGCCCAAGTGTAAAGTAAAACATCAAGACACATTGGCAACATACTAGTTATTGATTATGCTGAAAAAAACGAAGCTCACCTATTAAAAAATTGCCAAAAAATACCTTTGTTTATTTAATTTGTTTAAATAATATACAATATTGTCCAACTGCAAATTATCTTTGCAAAAGGCCATTGATAAAATATTTATAGTAGATTCTGCTAATAGAACCGAAACTAATTTATTGAAAAACAGCCAAGCAATGCAATTGTTTATTAAATTTATTACAATAATGTACAATTATTGTTTAACTGCGAATCATCATAGATTCTGCTAGATGAAACGAAACTAATTTATTGAAAAACAGCCAAGCAATGCTATTTATTAAATTGTTGTTTATTAAATTTGTTTAAATAATGTACAATTATTGTTTAACTGCTAATCATCATAGCAATAGACTATTTTTGAGATGTTTTTAGTTGATTCTACTAAAAAAACAAAATTTCTATAATGAAATATGCTCAAATAAATAATTTTTTAACTAAATTTGTTTAAACAATAAACAATTGTTGCCTAAGTGTAAACTAAAACAGCAAGGCACATTGGCAACATACTAGTTACTGATTCTGCTAAAAAAACGAAACTTATCTATTGAAAAATTGCCAAACAATGCCTTTGTTTATTAAATTTGTTTAAACAATATACAATATTGACCAACTGCAAATTATCATAGCAAAAGGCCATTGGTGAAATATTTATAGCTTGTAATTCTGCTAAAAAAGCTAAATCTAATTAAAAATGCCTTAATTTTGTATTTTTTTATTAAATTGTTATAAACAATTAGGAATTGATGTTTAACGAATAACGTCTTCTAATTTTAAGTTAACATTATTTTATTTCTATTTTGTCTTGAAAATACTGGTTTATAGTGAATTTAAATGTGGCAAATAAAGAAGATATAACTTTTGTTCACTAATTTGTTTATAACAATTTAAATTTTTATTTTAATAAATTAATACTGCTGGACATCATTTTAATGAGTTTTTGCCTCGACGTGGACTATTTTCGGTAAAATAAAAAAATTTTTAACTAAATGGTAATCTTGAAAAGTAAAAAAAAATTTTTTTCATTTTGTTTATTAAATAAAAAATTTTTGAGAAAATTTTTCATAAATATCATTTATTCTGCTTTTTAAATTAATTTTTTTATTTCAATACGATTTAGATATTTTTGTTATTATTTGTCTTTTTTGTTATTATTTCGAGAATTCGTGAGAAAAACAGGGGGAAAAATTGTTTATTTAACATTATTTATTTTTATATATTTATAAATATAATAAATACAAATAAATATTTTATATATTTATTTTATTTATATATTTTATACATAAGCGAATTTAATGAAACTTACTCTATTGCTTTTTTTTATTAACTACTTTTCTAATATAGGATTCGTGAGTTTCAAACCAAAGATAAAGATAAATCGTTAAAGCAATTCAAAAATAAATCAAAATTTTATTTCAGGAAAACTTTTAAAGAACTTATCGTTTTAAGATAAGCTGTATTTTATTGCAAAAGAAAAGTTTTATATTTTTCGTTCACAAAAATTTTCAAGTAAAGATTGTAGGTTTGTTATTATTATTTCCAGTGTTAAAATTGATGAATGACTGAGTGATGAACAACTTTTTTTTAACAAAATATTTTTTAAATATATATTATTATTAATTTTATAAATTACCTACTATTAATTAATAATAAATAGTAATTAATATTTATAAATATTAATTAATAGTAATTAATATTTATAAATAGTAATTAATAGTAATTGATATTAATAAATGGTAGCATAAACCGCAGCTTAATTGAAAATTACTATATGAATTATTCACAATGATTCAATCACTATTGAAAAACGTTTTTTATTCGGGAAGAAATAATTACAGATTTAAAAATGTTACACTGATATTTCAAATTTGGCGCTACGCCTGCTTTAAAAAATCGATGAATAACCTATAACCTTTCCCTAACCTCAAAATTATTGAACATAAACCACATAAACAACCTCAATAACGAAAATAAAAGCTTTAAAAACACCTTTAATTGGTCCATATAAACTTATAATCTCATTTTTAGAGACAAATGAATTAAGCATAAAGTAAATAACTTTTATATCTGTTTTCTCGAAAAAAGCGTCTTTCCGCCCGTCTTTGTTTCAGATTTTTTTAGTGGACTTTAAATATGGCGTCGGAGAGAAACAACACCTGACCTGACAAGTCGACCGCGCTTATACGAGTCTCTCGTTTTTATTAGACAATAATTCTAGTCAAGTGTCGTGGAAATGGCGAAAAAAATTTACGACTTCCCTCTCTTGGTTGGAAGTAATCAGAAATAACCGCTTCAATGTATATACAAAACGAATTGATAAACAAGCACTAATCCTCAGTAAGTGTTGAATTCTATTCTCATCACATCGTCTGCTCCAGTTTCTATGTATTTTATCAAAATCCTCAGAAAGGGGATTGTCATCGTTATCAGTTTTCCGGTTTGTAATAT
Organism: Euceroptres primus; assembly: GCA_037177015.1. Taxonomy (NCBI): domain Eukaryota; kingdom Metazoa; phylum Arthropoda; class Insecta; order Hymenoptera; family Figitidae; genus Euceroptres; species Euceroptres primus. The sequence goes on along the minus strand of JBAGKK010507852.1, from coordinate 7,964 downwards.
TTACAATCTTTATAATTCAAGTTGTCAAAGATTATTTCTTACAAGATTTTAATTAATCAAATGAAAATACGTTCAAATTTCCGGGAAAAAATTTCGTATTGATTTCATTGCGTAGAATACATTTTTAAAAATAAAATCAAAATAATGTTCATAATTAGGAAAAGAACCAATATTTTCAATTTCAGTTTAAACAAAAATAAAATAAAAATATCTGATTTTAGTTACGTTTTTGATATATATATTTTTTTACTTTATATTTCGTTTTCTTTTAAAACGCCAAAACAATTTGTTTATAAAATATTGAATTATTTATTATTAAATAATTTATAATATAATACAATTCTTTAGTAAATAAAATTTAGTCAGTGTCTAGTATTAGGGAAATTTCCGTACAACTAGCACACAACATAGTATGGGCCGAGGCTATTGTTACGGAATTTTCCGTAAGGCCTGTCCCGCCTTTGTGTTGTATGTTAATTGAACGGAAAATTCCGTAACAATATCCTCAGTCTAAAATTGAATATTTAATTAAATTCAATCAATATTTTAAAATACCGTTACAATTAATTAAAGAGATTAAAAATACTATTAAAATATAATTTAATTTTAATAAATAAAATTTAATATAGGATGAGCACTCTCAGTTTTTCTTTGATATAGGCAGATATATAGGTATAATATTTTATGCAACTAATTGCATTTGATTGATTATTATTAATAGTGATTTTTTAATTGATTATCATAAAACTTATTTTTGAAAAAATACAACTAACGTTATAATTGCAATTTAATTTTAATAATTATCTACGTTTTTCCTTCATTGTTATAGGTTTCAAATATATAATTATTAAAGTAACAACAATTTTTTCACACTACAGTACATTATAGAAAATATAATTTCGATTTATTAGAAAATAAATCACTGAAGAGGATTCCCATATGAGTTGAAGCGTTTTATTAAAACTCAGTTTTTAATTATTGGTCCCTAATTCCAAAACAACATTTCCCAGTATTAAAGTTGTTAAAAATATTTTAAGAATAAAAATATATTTAATTTTAATAAACAAAATGTAATATTTTATTAGGTTAAAAGAGAAATCGTTAATGTTCAAAAAGTAGTGATATTTAATAAAATTATTTAAATTACTAATAAAATAATTTTTATAAGATATTACGAATTTACATTTTTCAGCAAACCATTTTATGCAAAGAAAAAATAATTTTTATAAAAATGGTTCAAACCTGAAATGCAAATTGTCTAAACTCGACTATTAAATTATTTTATTAAGTAAGATTTAATATTTAATCAAATAAATCAATACGACATTTTTTTATAACAAATGCATGATTTCTGCCCATATTTGATTTTGAAACCTATTTTCATGGAAAACTTTCTGTAAGAAGAACTTATTATTACGGAAATTTCTGTAACAATAGTCTATTTTCAAGGAAACATTTCCGTAACAATAAGTTATTCTCACGGAAATTTCCGTAACAATAGTGTATTATCACGGAAAAATGTCTGTAGGAATAACTTATTGTTACGGAAATTTCCGTATCAATAGCCTATTGTCACGAAACATTTTCCGCGAGAATAACTTCTTGTTACGGAAATTTCCGTAACAATAATCGATTGCCACGGAAACATTTCCGTGGGAATAGCCTTTGTTACGGAAATTTCCGTAACAATAGTCGATTATCACGGGAAAATGTCCGTAAGAATAACTTATTGTTACGGAAATTTCCGTAACAGTAGTTACGGAAAAAATTCCGTTATTTCCGTAACTTATTATTGCGGAAATTTCCGTATCAATAGCCTGTTGTCACGGAAAAATTTCCGTGAGAATAACTTATTGTTACGGAAATTTCCGTAACAATAATCGATTGCCACGGAAAAATTTCCGTGGGAATTGTTACGGAAATTTCCGTATCAATAGTCTAAATGGTAATTATATTATTGTTTATGTATTATTGTAATAACTTATTGTTAAGGAAATTTCCGTATCAATAGCCTATTTTCACCGAAAAATTTCCCTGAGAATAACTTATTGTTACGGAAATTTTCGTAACAATAGTCTATTGTCACGGAAAAAATTCCGTAAGAATAACTTATTGTTACGGAAATTTACGTAACAATAGTCTATTTTTACGGAAACAATTCCGTGGCAATAGTCTATTGTTACGGAAATTTCCGTGGGAATAGTCTATTGTTACGGAAATTTCCGTGCGAATAGTTTATTGTTACGGAAATTTTCGTAGAGGTTTAGCCCCGCTTAATAGGCGTGAAAAAGGGCTGAAATCATGCATGTGTTATAAAATTAGTATATTATGCAACATATGCGTAAAATGTTTTAAAACGCGATCACCACGCGTGTGTAAAACCGTACGCACGAGTTGCATACGAGATTTTTGGACACAGTGTTCGTAAAATGCGTTTTTACACACTCATATTAGTGGGTGTATAATAAGCCGTTTTACGCACTAATAAGGGTGTGTAAAAACGCATTTTACGCACTCTGTGTCAAAAAATGTCTTTTCAGCTAAATGTAATTTTTTTTTCTCTTGAATTTCAGAAATGCCGGAGCACGTGGAGTTGCAGCATTTGGTCGAAGGCGATGCAGAGCGTCAAAATTCGACGGCCTATCAAAAAAGATTCTACCCAAGATGTAAAACTTGTCCATACTTGGGTTTGCTCCTAGCGACACTTTCGTCGCTTTTCTTTTCACTTTGCAGTGTAATCGTAAAAGGCTTAGTAGAAATAAACCCCATGGAGCTCGCTGCCTTCAGATTCGTTGGAGTTTTACTTCCGACGATTCCAATTTTAATTTACAAAGGCGAACATCCCTTTCCAAAAGGTCGCAGATTTATGTTAATATTACGAAGCTTTGTGGGCACAACGGGATTGATGCTCAGCTTTTATGCCTTCAGGTTAGTAATTTCATTTATATTTTGGATATAAATTCAATATTTTAGTTTCAGAAGGCTTTTAAAAATTTTTTTGAAGTAAGGCCAAGGATGTTACGGAAATTTCCGTACAATTAGTGTTACGAAAAATTCCGTAATACTAGGCACTGCCTTCAAGTAAACTGGAAGTGTTTAATTTATCAGTAAGATAAGAAGAAATGTTTCTGAAAAACAATTTCTACTTGTAAGATACAAATTTTTGCACATTTAATCAATTTATTTATAATAATGAAGATAATTAATTTTTAAGGAAGATTTATAGTTACTCACTTCCATTGAGACATTTTGATGTCAAGTAGGAAAGAGACAAAAATTTTGTACAAAAGTACGAACAATTTACTATTGTTAATAAAATTTGTTTTATAAGAATAAAAATTGTTAATAATGAACAATTTTTTGAAGTCGAGCTTCTCCGGAAACGGATTTTAAGGCAGATTACAAAAAAAAAAAGATTCTCCGAGAAAATGCAGAAATTTTGTTTTTGTTTATCGAATTTTTTTATAACTGTTTATAAATGAAAATTATTAACTGTCATCAAAAAAATGTCGAAAACATTTGTTTATGAAAATTGTTTATAAAAATGAACAATTTTTGTCAGTTTGAAAAATAAAACAGCTAGGAGTCTGTGGCAAGACATTTGAGGCTAATTACAAAAAAAAAATTAAGCCTGTTCATGTAAAAATGGTCAAAATGTGCATTTGTTTATGAAAATTGTTTATAAAAATGAACAATTTTTGTCAGTTTGAAAAATAAGACCACTAGGAGTCTGTGGCAAGACATTTGAGGCTAATTACAAAAAAAATTAAGCCTGTTCATGTAAAAATGGTCAAAATGTGCATTTGTTTATGAAAATTGTTTATAAAAATGAACAGTTTTTTGTCAGTTTGAAAAATAAGACGGCGATGAGTCTCTGGCAAGACATTTGAGGCTGATTATAAAAAAATTAAGCCTGTTCATGTAAAAATGGTCAAAATGTGCATTTGTTTATGAAAATTGTTTATAAAAATTAACAATGTTTGTCAGTTTCAAAAATATGACAGCGGGAAGTCTGTGACAAGACATTTGAGGCTGATTTCACAAAAAGTTAAGCCTGTTCATGTAAAAATAGTCAAAAAGAGCATTTTTAAATAAAAATTGTTTATAAAAATTAATCACTTTTGTTAATTTAAAAAATATGACAGCAGTGAGTCTGGCAAGACATTTTATGCTAATTCCACAAAAAAAAGTTAAGCCTATTCATATGAAAATGGTCAAAATGTACATTTGTTTATGAAATTTTTTTATAAAAATGAAGACATTTTGGCAGTTCGAAAAATATGACAGCAAAGAATCTGTGACAAGACATATGAGGCTGATTACACAAAAAAAATTAAGGCTGTTCATGTAAATGTGGTCAAAATGTGCATTTGTTTATGAATTTTTTTTTAAAAATGAGAAATTTTTGTCAGTTTGAAAAATATGACAGCACAAAGTCTGTGGCAAGACATTTAAGGCTGATTCCACGTAAAAAATAATCCTGTTCATGTAAAAGTATTAAAAATGTTTATAAAAATGAACAATTTTTGGCAGTTTAAAAAATATTACAGCAGGGTGTCTGGTAAGACATTTTACGCTGATTCCTAAAAAAATTGAGCCTGTTCATGTAAAAGTGGTAAAAATGTACATTTGTTTATGAAAATTGTTTATAAAAATGAAGACTTTTTGACAGTTTGAAAAATATGACAGCAAAGAGTCTGTGGCAAGACATATGAGGCTGATTACACAAAAATTAAGCCTGAACATGAAAAACTGGTCAAAATGTGCATTTTTTAATGAGAATTGTTTATAAAAATGAACAATTTTTGTCAGTTAGAAAAATATGACAGCACAGAATCTGTGTCAAGGCATTTAAAGCTGATTCCACAAAAAAAGTAAGCCTGTTCATGTAAAACTGATAAAAATGTGAATTTGTTAATAAAAAATGTTTATGAAAATTATTATTTTTTCTCAATTTGAAATATATAACATCAAGGAGTCTGTGGCAAGACATTTTACCCTGATTCCTAAAAAAATTAAGCCTGTTCGTGTAAAAGTGGTAAAAATGTACATTTGTTTATGAAAATTGTTTATAAAAATGAACAATTTTTGATAGTTTGAAACATATGACAGCAATGAGACTTTGGCAAGACATTTGAGGCTGATTCCACAAAAATTAAGCCTGAACATGAAAAACTGGTCAAAATGTGCATTTTTTAATGAGAATTTTTTATAAAAATGAACAATTTTTGTCAGTTCGAAAAATATGGCAGCACGGAATCTGTGTCAAGGTATTTAAAGCTGATTCCACGAAAAAATTAAACCTGTTCATTGAAAACTGATAAAAATGTGAATTTGGTAATAAAAATTGTTTATGAAAATTATTAATTTTTCAAAACTTGAGATATATGACAACAAGGGGTCTGTGGCAGGACATTTTACGGTGATTCCACAAAAAACTAACCCTATTTATGTAAAAGTTTTCAAAATAAGCATTTTTTAATAAAAATTGTTTATAAAAATTAATAATTTTTGTTAGTTTGAAAAATATGACAGCAGGGAGTCTAGCAAGATATTTTATGCTGATTCTACAAAAAAAAGTTAAGCCTGTTCATGTAAAAATGGACAAAATGTACATTTGTTTTCAAAAATTGTTTAAATAATTACGAAAAAACTGATTGCAATTAACTCATTGTAATAAAACTTTAATTTTTGTCATATTTCCTACAAAAAGTATGGATTTCAATCAGCTAATATTGTGTATCAGAAAAGAATAAATTTTGTTCATTAATTTGTTTATAACATTATAAACTTTTTTTCTTACTCTGACCGATTAGAATCTATTGCTAGGTAGTTATTACATTGATTGAAGGCCATTTTGAATGAATTTGAAGATCTTTAAAAAATGGTCCATTCGAAAAGTTAACAACAGAAATTCAACTTTGTTGTTAAATAACAAATGTTACCTTGCTCAAAGTGAATTCTCCGCAGATGCCCGTTATATCCTGAAGCCTTACGCTCATTTTAAAAAAAGACCATCAAAATTTAGGTTCTATATTGATATTGGGCCTTATATCCATTTTAAACATTTTTAGTTAAATATGTTATTAAATATTTTACACGATATTGGATGATATTACATGATATTCCTATTGATGTTTTTATATATACACACCTAATCACACTTAGTTTTGGGTCCTGTGTCCATATTAGGTCCTATGCCAGTTTTGGACCCTATTTCCATTTTGGACCCAATCTTCATTTTTGACCCTATGTCGATTTGGGGCCCTATATTCATATTGGGTCCTATGCCAATTTTGGGCCCTATGCCAATTTTGGGTCATATATCAGTTTTTGGCCCTATGATAATTTTGGGCTTCATGACAATTTTGGGCCCTATGTGAGTTTTGAGTCCTATGCGAATTTTGGGTCCTATGCCAATTTTGGGTCCTACGAGGATTTTGAGTCATATATCAGTTTTTGGCCATATCTCAATTTTAGGTTCTATGTCAATTATGGGCCCTGTCAATTTTACGTCCTATGACAATTTTGGAGCGTATGTTAGTTTTTGGCCATGTCAATTTTTGGTCCTATGTCAATTTTGTGTCCTACGCGAATTTTGGGTTATGTCAGTTTTGCTCCTATGTCAATTTTGGACCCTATGCCAATTTTGGGGCCTACGAGAATTTTGGGTCCGATGCCAATTTTGGGCCTTATGTCATTTTGGGTTTTGTGACAATTTTGGGTCCTACGTCAATTTTGCGTCTTATACGACGGACGGACAACAGACGATATTTTTTATAACAAATGCATGATTTCTGCCCATATTTGAGTTTGAAACCTATTTTCACGGAAAAATGTCCGTAAGAAGAACTTATTGTTACGGAAATTTCCGTAAAAATAGCCTATTGTCATAGAAAAATTTCCGTAAGAATAACATTGTCTCGGAAATTTCCGTTACAATAGTCTATTGCCAAGGAAAAATTTCCGTGGGAATAAACTATTGTTACGGAAATTTATGTAACAAAAGCCTATTGTCACGTAAAAATTTCCGTAAGAAAAACTTATTGTTACGGAAATTTCCCTAACAATAAGTTCTTCTCACGGAAATTTTTCCGTAAGAATAACTTATTGCTACGAAAATTTGGGTAACAATAGTCTATTTTCATGGCAAAATTTCCGTAAGAATAGCTTATTGTTACAGAAATTTCCGTAACAATAGTCTGTTGTCACGGAAAATTTTCCGTGGGAATAGCCTATTGTCATGGAAAAATTTCCGTAAGAATAACATTGTTTCGGAAATTTCCGTTACAATAGTCTATTGCCAAGGAAAAATTTCCGTGGGAATAAACTATTTTTACGGAAATTTATGTAACAAAAGCCTATTGTCACGTAAAAATTTCCGTAAGAAAAACTTATTGTTACGGAAATTTCCCTAACAATAAGTTCTTCTTACGGAAATTTTTCCGTAAGAATAACTTATTGCTACGAAAATTTGGATAACAATAGTCTATTGTCATGGCAAAATTTCCGTAAGAATATCTTATTGTTACGGACATTTCCGTAACAATATATTGTCACTGAAAAATTTCCTTGAAATAGTCTATTGTTACGGAAATTTCCGTAACAATAGTCTATTGTCACGGAAAAATTTCCGTGGGAATAGCCTATTGTCATGGAAAAATTTCCGTAAGAATAATATATTGTCACGGAAAAATTTCCTTGGAATAGTCTATGTTATGGAAATTTCCGTATCAATAATCTATTGTCACGGAAAAATTTCCTTGGAATAGTCTATTGTTATAGAAATTTCCGTAACAATAGTCTGTTGTCACGGAAAATTTTCCGTGGGAATAGCCTATTGTCATGGAAAAATTTCCGTAAGAATAACATTGTTTCGGAAATTTTCGTTACAATAGTCTATTGCCAAGGAAAAATTTCCGTGGGAATAAACTATTGTTACGGAAATTTATGTAACAAAAGCC
>JBAGKK010507841.1:0-14212 GCA_037177015.1 Euceroptres primus | reverse complement strand
TTTGATTTGTCTAATTTATTTATTTATTTAACTATTTATTTATTTATAGATTGTTATTTTCACTTTAGTTGTACTAATTTTTTTTTTGTAAAAACTTTGAACACTTGAGCAATCGTTAAAATTAGTGGTTTTTTATTCACACTAGCGAAAGCACTGTCTCAAGTAAATTATATTTCACTTTCTAATTTTTAATAAAGCACACTGCACTTGTAATTATAACACATATTTGTAAACAACAACCCTTTTATTGTGTATAATAAAAGAGCTTTAATATTAAAATACATAACAATAGACGAACTTTGAATTCAATCTTTGGCAACAGGGATCACTTTCAAAAATGTCATATCTTATTTACTCCGTTTTTTCATCTTTATTTCTTTTTCCCAGCAGGATTCTTTTTGCTTGGCTGACTTTCGTATCGTCCTTCTCCATTCAGATTTCTTTGCGAAGGACTGAGCAAACAAAGCCAATGCAAGGCTTTTCATGAAAACACGCGACCCTTCGACCTCTCCACACCTTCTTACCTTCTTCTTCGCCCTTTTTCAAGTACCTCAGGCTAGGACTTTGATTTAACTTTCATTTACTTTGAGCTCGTTGACGGAAATATAATTATAATAACGTTTTGTAGGGGAAACACGTTCCTGAAGCTTCGGAAGAAATTGACGTCTTTGTCAAACTTTAAAATTTACAGGTATGTTAATTAGAAAGTTGTTTAATATTTTGAACATTTTTTAATTGGACTATAAAATTTCTCTGAATTAGAGAATTTGGTAACGTCTAGAATCCTTCATTCGAATACTTAGATGTTTTTCGAATTCGAATATTTAGATGCTTTTGAATTCTCTAATATACCTGAATACAGAATATGTTTTCAGGGATTGCAGTTACTATTTTTTTCTAAAATAATGGAATAGGGGAAAACAATTCACAAAATCAAAAAATGATATTTCCTTTAAGAGCTGGGCCGGTTTTTATGGCAATATATATGTTTTTATTGTTGATAATATTTCATTGGCTATGGGTCCAGTCATCTGGTCGAGAAAATGGTGTAAATTTGATTTTAAAAAAACAAATTTTTTTCTATAAATCGCTTCATTTTGAGGTGCGTAGTATCGCTTCAGGTTTTGTCACAAGGTTTTTTCTTGGTAGCCTGGAAAATTTTTTGAAGAAGGAGCGAAAAATCATATACCTGTGGTTTGTTGCTTTCCTATAAACAAGTTATGGTCTTTCCAAAAAAACCCTATTTTTTCGATTGTTTGCTAAAAATCACAACTTTTTTTTTTGCTTCCGTAGCTTGGATTCCAGGTGTCACGTCAAAATGGTTCAGAGATGAATTAAACTACACGTTATTATCTGTAATTTAAAATGAAAAAGAATATTTTAACTATAATAGATCGCGAGTTATCATGTCTCAACGTTGATTCCTTTCGGCCTATTTTTAGGGGTAAATGACATGAGTTTAATTTTGTCAAAGTAGCTCGTTTTTGCATGAATTGACATCAAAGGTGCCAGAAGATGAATAAAAGTACATGAAATTACACGTAATTTAAAAAAAAGAATGTACTTAGCTCATTAGTTTCCGATTGACGACCTTCCAAAGATTCCGGATTTTTTTCATTTTTATAGGGTTTCGTAGCCTCGGGTAGAAACCCTTATAGTATCGGTCCGTTGTCCGTCTCTCCGTCCGTTCGTCCGTTGTACGATCCAATATGGTTATAGGGCCCAAAACTGGCATAGGTCCCAAAATTGGTATAGTACCCAATATGGACATAGGGCCCAAAACTGAGATAGGGCCAAAAACTGGCATAGGACCCAAAATTGACATAGAACTCAAAACTGGCATAGTGTCCAAAATTGATATATGACCCAAAATTGACATAGGACTCAAAATTGACATAGGACTCAAAATTGACATAGGATCCAAAATTGGCAAGGACCCGAAATTGGCACAGGATCAAAATTGGCATAGTACCCAATAAGAACATAGGATCCAAAACTCGCGCAGGACTCAAAATTGACATACGACCAAAAATTGGCATAGGGCCAAAAATTGACATAGGGCCCAAAATTGACATAGGACCCAAAATTGACAGAGTACCCAATATGGACATAGGATCCAAAACTCGCGTAGGACCCAAAATTGACATACGAACAAAAATTGACATAGGGCCCAAAATTGTGATCGGACCAAAAATTGACATAGTACCCAAATATGGCATAGGGCCCAAAATTGACATTCCAAAATTGACATAGAGCCAAAAATTGGCATAGTACCCAAAATTGATATAGGACCCAAAATTGACATAGGACCCACAATTGACATAAGACCAAAAATTGACATAGTACCAATAAAATTACGAAACCCTTCCTTGCAGGCGCTTGTCGTCTACTATAACTAATTTTTTAGCCGAAAATCGGAAAACTGTGTTTTTTGGAAATAGCTCGTTTCCTAGATGTCGCAGGAGAAAGTTCTACCAAGAAAAATTATAGTGGGTTAAAATCTGCGTAAATTTAAAAAAAATGTCATAGCTCTAACAGGTCACGAGTTATGACCTTGTTACTTGGACTCTTTCTCTATATATACTGATACTAAAGTGCATCGTGGAATGCAACTATGGCCATATTTTAACATTTCTGTGGCTTAGTTGATTTAAAATGAATAGTTAAGTTATTTTTTATCAATAAGCAAAAAATTATTTAAGCAAATGTTACCTCTTCGTGCTTTGAACATGCATTTTTTGACATTTTTGAGCTACAATTTCTCTCAGGGAGGCTTATTGCAAATTAAAAAAATACCAATTCGATATTAATTTACTGATTTTTTATGAATGAACAAATAAATTTGTTGATAAATGTTTCCTCTTCGTCCTCAAATATGCATTTTTTGGCATTCTTGAGATAAGATTTCTCTCAGAGAGGCTTATCAACAAATAAAATATATCAATTTATGATAAAGAAGTACCTTTCTTACAAATTTTTATGCATTTTTAGTAATATTTTAAAGTTGTAAAGAGTCTGTATTCATTTCATCACCAGCCATGGGGTAACGCAAACGCAGAAATTAAATTGACGCTTATTGTTAGATTCTGAAATTAACATAACGTAGTGGATTAGTCCTACTGGGGAAACCACAATAAGAAAAAAATCGCCAAGTACTCTACCTCATGGGTGGCGAGGAAATGAGTACAGACGAGAAAAAATGACCTACTTTGAAAAAATTGAACTTACTTCATTTATTCCTGAAAATATGCCGAAAAGGGTCAACTTTGAGAGATGGTAACTCGCGATCTATTATAGTTAGGATATTCTTCTAGGTTTTAAATTACAGATAATAACTTCCAGTTTAATTAACCTGTGAACCATTTTCATGTGTCACCCCGGATCCGAGCTACACGGAAGCAAAACAAAAGTTATGATTTTTAGCGAAAAATTGAAAAAATTAGGTTTTTTGGAAAGACTATAACTTTTTAACTATTGGTATTAGAAAACTTTTTTTTTGTTTTTCTCAGAACTTCATCTACTTTCTTTTTTATATAATGCATTTTTCCTCTACGATGCACAGAAAAGCAACAAACTACAGGTATATGATTTTTTGCTCCTTTTTCAAAAAATTTGCCGGGTTACCGGACAAAAATCTTGTCACAAAACCTGAAGCGATATTATGCACCACAAAATGAAGCGATTTATAAAAAAAATTTGGTTTTTTTACTTTACCAGATTTACACAATTTTCTCGACCAGATGACTGAACTATTCAGAAAAAATTGGAAATGAATTTCATCAACAAGAAAAATATATATTAGTATTTGAAACCTGAGTAGATTGTAAAAAATGGTGAATTTTTCTGAAAAAGTGAAGTTTTTTTATTCTTGAAGACATTCAAAAGTCTATATAAAAGATTCTTGATTATTCTAAAAGATTCTATTCTTTTTAAGAGATTTTTAAAGAATATAGAAGACTCTGAAAGACTCTGGAGAATTTTGGAAGAGTCTAGAAGATTCTAGATGGTCATGGAAGAAGTTAGAAGATCCTCTAGGATTTTAAAAGATTCTGGAGCAATCCAGAAAACAATGAAGAATTTTAAAAGATTTTTGGAGATATTAAAGATAAATTTAAAGATTCTAAAGGATTTTGGGAGACTCTGAAAGAGGAATTTTGAAAAATCTAGAAGATTCTAGAATGCTATGGAAGAATCCGGAGATTCTCGAAGATTTAGAAAGTTTTTTCTAGATTTTAGAGAATTCTACAATACTGTGAAAGAATATGTAAGTCTCCGGAAGATTTTAGAATATTGTAAAAGAATTAAAAAATTCTGGAAGTGTCTAGAATATTTCGGAAATTTGCAACAGATTTTGCGGAATTTTTCAAGATTCTAGAGTAATGTCAAAAACTTTTAAAAAAGTCTAGCCTTTTCTGACAGAGTCGAGAAGAATCTATAAAGTCCTGGAAAGTTTTAGAAGGTCATAGTATGTCGCAGAGCGAGAGTTTAGGTATAAAACAAATTTACTATTTGCTGCGCGAATTTAGATGTGACTTCTGCGTTTATAATTGCGCAGATTGATACTTAAGTATAGGGATAGCCGAGCAAGGTGAGCTCTCATTCATTCTCACGACGAATCGAATGGCAATAACTTGTAATTGATTCCAGCTGTGTTGTGAAACTTTCTCTTTTAAATTTTTAATAAACTCAGTTTGTTGCCTGCTGTACGAGTTGCAGAAATCATTGACTTTTTTAATTAATTATATAAACATCCAGTAACTTAAATTATTTATAATTTTTCTACAAACCCGCGTCAAGTAAAACGAACTTTTTTAAAATTTAAGACTTGTACACGTCGACATCATATAACTGTCTAGAAGATTTTGTAAGCTTCTAGAAGAATTTACAAGACTTTGGGAGTCTTTTGTAGATTTTTTAACATTCTACTGATTACCGGATCGACAGCACGGCTCGGGGGTAGAGTGTTCTCGATCCAATTCAGGAGCGCGTATATAGTCTCTGAACGTACAAAAGTAAATGCACTGAGAGTCGTGATGTAAACAACGTCTGGCGACCCTGACTGCCCGAGCGATGTAGCCGGTCAAGGGACACTCGAGGGGGAGACAGAATCAGTGAAGCGTGAACGGTGCGTTAGATCTATGTGCACTCAATCCATTAATCAGTGTACTCTGAAAGAATGTGGAAATCTTTGGAAGATTGTAGGAAATTCTTTAAAAAATCTAGACGATTTTGGAAGAGTCTAGAATATTTCGGAGCATTTTAGCAGAATTTGGAGAATTCTTCAGGATTCTAGAGTATTTTAGAATACTTTGAAAAATTCTTTATATTTCTAGCAGAATCTCGAAAGTCCTGGAAGGTTCTATAGGGTCATAGAACTGTCCAGAATATTTTTAAAGTTTCTAAAAGAAGTTACAAGACTTTGAGAGTCTTTTGCTGATTCTGGAGGATTTTACAATACTCTGAAAGACTGTGGGAGTCCCTGGAAAATCCTAGAATATTCTAAAAAATCCAGAAGGATCTGGAAGTCTAGAATACTTTGGAAAATTGCAACAGATTTTGGGGAATTGTCTAAGATTCTAGAGGATTTTAAAAAACTTAGAAAAAGTCTAAATATTTCAAGCAGTTTAAAAACATCTAGGAAGCCTTAGAAGGTTCTAGAATGTCTAGAAAGGTCTAGAAGAATCTAGAAAGTCCTGGAAGCTTTTTGAAGGTCACAGAACTGTTTGAAAGATTTTAGAAGAATCCGGGAGATTCTCGAGGATTTTGGAAATCCTTTGTAGATTTTGGAGGATACCACAAAACTATGGAAGAATGTAGAAGTTTCTAGAAGATTGTAGAATATTATAAAATATGCCGAAGACTCCGAATGAGTCTAGATATTCTTGGGGATTTGAGACGATTCTCAAAAAGCTTGGAAACACCTTCAGGAGTGTAAAATATTCTAGAAGATTGTAGAATTTTGTGGAAAAGTTCAGAAGATTATAATTGTTGAGAACGAAACAAAAAATAAATAGAGGAAATATGAGACCAACTGTGATCCCTGCTTTTTAAACTTCTTTTATCAGAGATAGGTTAGGGATTCTAATACCTCCTTCTTGAAATATGCAGCAAACACAATACTTTATCCAGGTCACTATTTCCGCTTTTTCTTCTCTCTCGCTTTCTTTCATTAGAAAGAAACTAGGCGAGATCGATAAGTCGGTCGTTCCTTCAGGCTGGAGAGCGAGGTCGATCGACAATCGGCGACTTTTTAAGCCGGGGAACACAGAGTTTTGCAAGTTTCGTCGGTGCAAGCTGCCACTCCATCCCAGCCCCTCTCACACTCCTCTTTCTCACCCCCTGCCATCCACCCCTTTCTTCTTCATTACACTCCTTCAGGATGAATACCAGATGCGGTTAGAACTTTTAGATCCTCGGAAATTGGTACACGACTCTAATTGGCTTTATTCGATTCCCCTTGTAGCCCTTTTCCTTTGTGAACAACGCTTTTTGTGCGATCAAAGCTCGGTAAGCTACTTTACCAGTATCAACAATCCATCATATAATTTCTCAATGTTTTCTCCTCAGTTTCTTGCTTTCGAATCACTTAGAAAGAAAATCGAATTTTAATGATCACCGACATGGAATAAAAATTGAAGAATTATTGGATTGAGGAAAATATACTATATGATTCGATTGTAGTTGAATTTGATTTGATTAAGAAGTCAAGAAACTGGAGGATCATATTTTCCGAAGAATATGTTTCTGAAGGGGTGTAATTTACAACTAAACAAAAAATAATCCTTCCGTAGGTGACTGAGACGCTATATTCCCTTATCTCCATATATCCTTTTTAAGGAGCGTTCACGCCCCGCGAATAGCTGTTGAAAGATAGCCGAAATTTTTGCGCCATCCGTTTTATGCCTGGCGTGACGATAACAGAAGGAAACGACGTAAGAGTTATGGGAACGAAAAAAGTGCTCTTTGACCGCAAATAGTTTTTGCGCCTCATTCTATTGATCTTTGTTCCCTGAGGACGAGGATGATGCCGGATGGTTGGATGCATCGCTGTATGGACACAGAGGACTGTGTTTTCACGAAATGAACAAAAACCAGGTGGCAAGAGAGATGCGGTGAGAGAACGTGGAAGGACAATGGTTTGACATATCGTCCTGTCACTGCCACAGCGCTGGCACGCCTGTCCAACCTCGAAGCGTTAATCCCTTCGCACATCCACCACCTTACAAACGCGATTCGAAGTTTCTCACAACCCGAATTTCTCCAATGTTTTTTGCAAGACACTTCTTCTCTAAGTGTTCTAAATAACTTTGAATCATTTTTCTCTCAAGAGAAACTCTAACTCTAATTTAGTTAACATCACATATTTAGTTTATTAATTTTACAACACTGAGAAAATGATTTGTTTGATGCACACAATAAAAGTTACAATAAGCTAGATGCGAGAGGTTAATTACTCGAATTTTTCGTAAACAACAGAATGCACATGATTCCAAGATTGCTAAAGATTGCATGAGATTGTTAAAGATTGCCAAAATTGCTTGAGATTGCTAAAGAAGGCATGAGCTTACTAAAGATTGCCAAAGACTGCAGGAGATTGCCAAGACATTGCATGAGATTGCACAAAACTGCAAGATTGCCAAGACATTGCATGAGATTGCACAAAATTGCAAGATTACCATTGTCCGAAATTGCTAAAGATTGCCAAAGTTGCATGAGATTGCAAGAGATTACAAGATTGCCAAAGATTTCTAAAGATTACGCGAGGTTGCTGAAGATCGCAAAAGATTACATGAGATTGTACGAATAGTATGAGATTTCACAAGATTGCAAAATTGCCAAGATTTTGCAAATCCAAAGATTGCACAAGATTGTTAAAGATTGCATAAGATTGTTAAAGATTGCAAAAGATTGCCAAAGTTGCTTGAGATTGCAAAAGAATGCATCAGGTTGCATAGATTACAAGATTGTATACAAAGTGTAAACCAGATTGCACGAGCAATTAACCCCTCTGGAAGATGTCACAATTTCTAATTATTTAAAGTTTAAGACTAAAAATTTTGATTCCATCATACAATTTGGTTATTTTATTTTTATTCTTTGAAATGAGCATAATATATAAAGTCAAAAATAGTGATTAATTTATTAACTAAAAGCATTTGAAGAAATGAGAATGATAACTCGGTAAAGACCATTTGAAGTTGGACCCTGAATTAAATTACTTAGGGGCCAACTTTAAATGTTCTTTGACGAGTTGCCATTCTCATGTCTTCATTTGTTTGGCAAATTTCGAATGTCCCAAATCCTGGTCAGCTCGAAATTGCAGTATTCCAATTTTTAATCAAAGGAGATATTCCAATTTCTGGTCAAGTCATTTTATTAATAAATGTAATGAATGAAACGAAATCAATAATTCTAATTGCTAGAAATGTTAAGGATTCATTATTGCCAACTATTTTCGAAAGACATAATATTTTATGGAATTAAAGTTTGTATTAAGTCCGATCAGAAATTAGAACACACCCTTACATAGACTGTGCCAAATACTGGTAATCAATATTTTTTACAAAAATAACCTAAAATACTTTTAACCAATACTTTTTGCTAAAATAAGCCATGAATTTAAATATCTTATGGATTTAAACAAATTTTTTATTTCAATTTAACAAAGTTTAAATCAAGCAAAATTTTTTGAAATAAAACAAATCCATTGTTTAAATAAAATATATTATATCTTTGTTATACGACTAAATAAACATTTTGTTTATTTAAAAACCTTCTATGACCAATAAATTGTAGATATGAATATAAGCTCAGAAAATAATTTTTGTTGATTGAACCAAATCGTTTAGTTGATTTAAAGAAAAATGATAGTTAAGGGAACTAAAGCTTTGTTGAGTCAACCAAATTTTGTTAATTTTTATAGCAGGAAAACCTTTTCAATTTTGGGAATAACATCAGTACTTCGGTGTCTTTCAGGAATCAAAAATTTTTAATTTTTGAATCACTATCTCTCAATTTTGTTCCTTGTGGTAAAAAAGTAATATCCTATTTTTAATTTTATTTTTAAAAACATTTTAAACAGGTCATTTTTTCACCAAAAGGAACAAAATTGAGCGATAGAGTAGCAAAAATTAAAAAATATTGGTTCCTGAAAGGCATCCTAATCAATACTATACAATTTAGTATAATTCTAATCTAAATTATAATTTATTTACAATTTAGTTATTTTGATGAGATGAATCGATTGACCTATTTAGTTCTATGATGAACTATATAATTATGATAATATAGCTTTGTATTTTTTTTGATGTTGATATACGTAAAATTGTTGTAATATTGACAATTACATTTACATTATTACATTAGCAATACTATAATTAACAAATTTAATTGCTTTTATCGCATAAACCAATTGACCTATTTACTTTCTATGAATAATTTTGGAATATCATACTACAGTTTCACTATCACATAGACTTTCAAAAACCAAAAATTAATCTTTTTTAATCTTTCTAAAATATCAAGAAAACGGTAATCATTGAAATAATTATAAAATTTAATAATTTAATTTAATTTATTTTTTAACTTAATATTAGGAAGTACAGTCTTCATTTCATGAACGCAATTAGCATACATTTGAATTTCACTTTAGAGAAAATAGTGGAGAAAAATGAGGGATTTTATTTCTACCACGTGTAAATGTAATTCAAAGTCCTATTTATTCAATGGAAGATTTTAAACATAATTGCTCTTTTCGACTGTTGATTTTTCAATTAAATGCACCGTCGAGAGAGCTATATATATAATACAACTACACTAGAATTTGCGATATTTGCCTGCCGCTACATTATAGGGTACAGCAGCCGATGCTGTCACATTTCCGATACGTTCGTTGGAATATCGAGCGTGAAGGTTGTTAAAAGTGCAGCACATAACAGTGATATAGAAATACCAATTTTCCTATTAGCTACAAATACTGGAACAGGAAAATGCTCGCGTCCGCCGTTTACTTTTATATGGAAAACTCTCTCCTATTCTTTTTTTGTAATCGATGGCCCATAGTAGTTTATATAACCGTCAAATTTTACGAGAGTGTGTGATTTCAATTTTGCCTGTATCAGCTGCGGTTTGCTTCCCATTTGGCTCTTGGAACCATTTCTCACTTTTAACGCACTCTATGTTTTATTTGATAAATTTATAGAAATATAATATTCTATGTGAAATCTATAAAAAATTGAGTATTTATCTGTCAATCTGCCCTTTTATTAATTAATTGTAGTTTTTAAAATGTTTTACTGCATTATTATTATTTTTTAAATTGGACTGCAAATGTTTGTTTGAATCAAACAAAGTTTTGTTTGATATATACGGTCAAATAAACATTTTTGTCGGTTCAAACAAACATTTGTTTAATTTTCTTTTAAAAATTTGTTTGATTCAATTGTTAATTCGCTTGAATGAAATAAATTTTATTTGAATCAAACAGTTTATTCAAGAAGTTAATTCATCAAACAGTTTATGTTTGATATACGGTCAAACATATGTTTGTATGCTTCAAACCAACATTTTTCGCAGTGTAATTTTGGAATTCAATTTTTTAAATTTAAAATTATCCAAAAGTTTGATTTTATACTATTTCTGTTGAATATATATTGACTATCTTTTTTGTATCAAAAGATTCTTCTTGGTTTAAAATCTCAATTTTTAAAATATTATATTAGAAAGCAGCATGGCTTAGGCATCAACGTGCTTAGATTTTGTTCCGGCATAAAAGGCATTTAGCCCCACGCTGTTATGGGTTCAAATCCCAATGAATATATGTAATGTTAAAGTCTTTAAATTAAACCTTGTTTTTGTCATTATTAATTTCTCGTAAAACTTATCGGAATGAAATATTTGGTTGACCCAATAAAATTTTTTGGCCGAATCAACCAAATATTTCTTAAAATTAACAAAGTGATTCAACAAAAATCTTTGGTTGATTCAAGCAAACGAGTTTTGTTGAATGAACAAAGTTTTCTTTCGAGCATGACTTTTTTTTCTTTCCTTGATCATAGAACAAATCATTTTTTAAAATTTCAATTAAAGAAAGAGCACTTGACTACACAAATCCATTTGAATTAAAATTTCAGTTTTAAATTTCAAATTTCAGCTTTTTTCGAATCGGAATTTGGTAGAAAAAGAAAATTTACATTTTTTTCTATGAGACACACGCTTTTAATAAATAGTTAACCCAGATGAGTGCAGAAAAACCGTTCTTAATCAATAGTCAAAATTTTTTTCGTTTCGCATATAAATTTCAGAGATTACGCTTTGTGGATTAAAAATGTAATAGCGATCAAAGAACAAAGCTCTAATCTTTGCCAGCATGAATGGTGAGTCCCATTCCAGGTGAATCTAGGGCAATGCTGTCGGATTCTATAACTCACGATGGTGAATTTACCTCTGGACACTGGGTCTAGACTCTGGGTATATAAATCTCTCTGAGCACACGCTCTGCAATCGGAAATGGCGCAACGACGATAGCGTTAGAATCTCATAATTCATTAAATAATTTTAATCAACTTTTACCCAAAAATAAAATCAATTAGGATAAATTGTAACTAATATAAGAGATTTTATAATTTATGGTCGTTTCTATTATATTATCCACTAATTTCCCTCCCCTGGTGTATCTTTAGTTGCTCGTTTTCACTAGGAGGAAAATTAATTTTCGGTGATTCGGAAATCCAGGACAATCACAGTTTGAGAGTCTTCAGTCTCTTGGGGCGCCGCTGTCATCTTCGGCAACTGTCGAGTCTTTCCTCTGAGATAGAATTTACTCCAACCACTTCGAATCCGTTAGTGAAACTTGGCTGAAAGTTCTTGCTGTCGTGGTACGACCTTTTTCTTTCCATGACTTATATCGTATAAAAGTAGACGATTCTGTTTTGCGCCGTTGTACGAGCGACTTATTCCTGCTCTCTAGACCACCGGTTTCGATTCTGTTCGCTTGGCAAATTGAATAATTTGTGTTCGTAAAGTTGCCGGTCGCAGTACCACTTTTCCACTTAGGAGCAACGAATACTCTTAACTTTTTTAATACTTTTCATACACGAACTCCTCAATCATTTTTTAAAATTGAAATGGAAATGAACCCATAAACCCATAAAATAGATCCACTTATTAACAATTTAACTCATTTCCCGTTTTTAGGCAAATATTTCCATTTCAGCAGGCAGAGTACTAAATTATTTATTTGTAGAAGATAGCAAGAAATTACATTTCTCACATCTTGTGCAATAAGAATTTTTAAACAAAAGGATTCATTATTTATTAATTTGAGGAACGAAAATTTTTTACAAGTTTTTCACAACTTTGCCAGACAAAAAGTTTAGTAACAAAAAACTCTATCGTTTGTCAATAAAATTAACCAAAAAATTTACATCACTAAATTTTCTGGAACTTGTCCCTTTTCCATACTTAAAATTTTCCCATTCTTAAAATGTTTCCATACTTAAAATCTTTTAGGAGAAAATTTTCAGACCAAAAACTTTTAAATAAACTAAATCACTTTGGGGAAGATAAATTCCCAATAAAATTTGCAAGTCCGTACCAGGAAATGTTTCATACCTCTAACTCATCTGGAAATCACCCCATATTTCAAACTTTCCACTCCCAAAAATCCTTAAAAACAACACAATTTCGAATTTGCGAAATAAAAAATGTTTCAGTGAAAAAATATTTTAATTGATGAAAAAAATTTTACAAAAATTTGGTCCGATTTTTCATTTGAGTTTATCGTGGAAAAAATCTATTTTTTATGGAGCCCTTCGAATTAAAAAAATTCTGAAAGCTTTAAAAGTTATCTCACATTTTTTCAGCGTTTGAAAACTTTCTTGTGATAAAAATGTGCCTTCAAAAAATTGAAAAGAACTTTTCATAGACGGAATTCGTTTCAAATCAGGCAGGTTGAAGTCGCAGAATCTCTCGGGGACAAAATATGTCGTTTTTTAGAGGAAATTAGGCGATACGTATTTTTGCGATTTGTGAAAAAAAATTTCTACGAAGTTATGGGTATTTGAATTTTTTGCTTTGTTTTTTAAAAAAACCCAAAATTTTTTCTTTAAACTTCTATAACTTTTGACCTAATTGAGATATTTAAGATTTGTTCCCAGATTCTGGTAGCGTTTATCGTCTTCTTTCGAAATCCGCCAAAAAATTTAGAAAATGTTTAAAATTAGGAAAATAGCGACAGTTTTTCTGAAAATATTTATAGTCGATTTTCTCTAAAAATCCACACTTATGTTTTTTGTCAATTTTTTGTTAAATTTGTACTATCATAGGGAATACATCTTGTAAGTCTTATGCGGGCTAAATAACTTTTGTGGACAAGAGAATTTTTTATCATAAAATTGAGTTTTTACATTTTTCTCGAAAACAACTACAGTTACGAAAAAATGTTAAGAAAATAGTTTGCACAATTAAAA
The DNA here is from genome assembly GCA_037177015.1 of Euceroptres primus. NCBI lineage: Eukaryota > Metazoa > Arthropoda > Insecta > Hymenoptera > Figitidae > Euceroptres > Euceroptres primus. The sequence goes on along the minus strand of JBAGKK010507841.1, from coordinate 743 downwards.
AAGTTCTACAAAAAGTTCTTATACTCGTTTATGATATCTTGCACCATTTCCGAGAAAAATGAAAAAATTCAATTTTCATGTACAGCAAAATTTTCTTGACTCCTGGTTCTTGGAAATACCCATAAATAAATAAATACCCATAAATACCCATAGCCATATTTTGTTAAATAGTTTTAAAAATGAACGTTTATATAAAGAAGACTTCCTGTGAGTTTTACGTGGGCTAAACAATTTTTATGGCCAGAAAATTATTTTTCATAAAATCGAATTTTCAAATTTTTTGCTGAAACGATTTAAGTTACAAAAATAATGTCAAGACTAAACTTCGTTTGCCTAAAAAGTCTTTATATTCAATATATTTAAGTATATTTCACATTCACCCTGATATTTTTCAATAATGTACCAAAACTTCTTTTGAATCTCAGTTTAAAAAATAAATAAATAATACCTGGGCCCACGTTTCCAGATTTTTATTATCTATTTCTTCAGATTCCTCATTGGAGTCATCGAGATCCGAAGAGGAATCATTGGATTCTGTAGATAATTTAAGAACCCAATCGTGTTTACCAGTTTTAGCCATGTAAGAAGTTTTCATATCACCTTCATCAATCTCCATATTCCATATGTGGCATTTTTGTATTCCGCGATGGACGGCACCTTTTTCCTCTCTCGCGTTTTCATTCGTCGAAAACTTTTTAGGCAAACAATGTCTTGTCTTGACATTATTTTTGTAACTTAAATTG